>JALIGW010000024.1:11661178-11711345 GCA_023053685.1 Diadophis punctatus similis
TATCTCTGCCATTCCTTCTCCTACAGTATCAAAGGCTGGAAAGGAGAATTGCATGCAGCCCTAGGACTGGAATTGGAATATATTTGTCTCAGAATAGGAGCTCCTTGGATTAGCAAGTCATCCATAGTTTTTTAATTGTTTTGAGCTGACAAATATTTTGGGAACATAGTCAGAATTCTTTAGGATACATCTTACAAATATTCTAGAAACTTGACATCCTCCCCTACTCTGCCCTATGGAATTAGGATTTTCTATGTGCCTGTTCCTTTATTTCAAACTTCCTGCTTCACTTTGACAATCTGGGACAGGGGTCTCCAAACCTGGCAACTTTAAGACATGCTGGCTGGGGAATTCTGGGAGTTGAAGTCCACAAGTCTTAAAGTTGCCAAGTTTGAAGACCTCTGATCTGGGTGAAGTGCTCCTTAGAACTGGGGCCAAAATTCACTTCTGTCCTTGAGGACTGAAGGCTGATGTCAAAATTAGCCAAAGATATCAAAACTATTAGCAGTTTGAGACTACCGTAATGGAGCCTGGGCCTATCAGCTATCTTCTAATTTTAGCCGAGATGACTTACAATGTGCTGATACTTTTAATTAAGAAACGTCCTCTGGTAACCAGAGGAGACATCTCATCATCTAGCAGATCTTCCCTAAACAGGTGTGTCTGCCCATAACTTACATCATATCTAGATATTCTGGAATGATTTTAAAAAATGGTAGCCTGGCATTTTTTTTTTGCAAAGAATGCATCTCTTAAGAATGTCCAACTATTAAAAGTTGCACTTTCGCTGAAATGGCTAAAATTTCATCATATCTTAAGGATCATTCAAAGGAAAGATATATATTGGAATGGAGTAGATGGACTGATTATATACAAAAAAAGTATAAGATCAAGAAAACTCAATAGTTTATTAATGATAAATGCCTAATTTTTAGATTATGTTTAAAAGGTTTTGAATAACAAGGAGTTAAAGAAGTAGAAAAAGTTTGAAATTAATAATTCGTTAGTATATTTTAGTTTTATGTTATTGAATACTATATCTTGTGCTTTTTCTGGGAAGTCGGGGGGGGGCGGTGAGAGGGGGGGTGGGGAGGGGAAGGGGGGAGGGGGGAGAAAAGAGAAAAATGTTTGTACTTTGTACTAATAAAACTTTTTGAATTTTAAAAAAAAGAATGTCCAACTAAACATCAGGCAGAATCCACAGGTGTATTTGCAGGTGACAGAATTGAAATACCACTGCATCACAATCAGCGGTGGGTTGCTCCCGGTTCAGTCCGGTTCTAAGAACCGGTAGCGCCAGCTGCAGGAGGCTCTTCCTACCCACCCGGGATGTTTCTGCGCATGTGAGCGTGCACGCGAGCGAACCGGTAGTAAAGGGTTTTAGGACCCGCTACTGCATTACAATATGGTGTCTCCTCCTCCCCCCCTCTCCTCCCGATACCTTCACCACATTTCTTCTCAAAACTAATAGATGCATTTTATATTCATATTTTTAGATTATATCTAAGGAAATTGAAGCCAATGAATGGAAGAAAAAATATGAAGGAAGTCGACAGGAAGTTTTGGAAATGAGGTAAAACAACTCAGCACAGCTAATCCCATATAGTTTAAGATTGTTTACAAGTGTGCAGCCACAGATCACTATGGAAACCTCATGTAGATTATTATTACTCGTTTATTAACTGAGTAAATAGAGACTATTAACCGAGCCACAATGGTGCAGTGGTTTGAATGAGTACTGCAGGCTACTTCTGCTGACTGCCAGCTGCCAGTAGTTTGGCAGTTCGAATCTCACCTGGCTCAAGTTTGACTCAGCCTTTCATCCTACCGAGGTCGGTACAATGAGGACCCAGATTGTTGGGGGCAATAGGCTGACTCTGTAAAACCGTTTAGAGAGGGCTTGTATCCTTACAATTTATATTAATATTGATTGTTTCCTGATTGCTTATTTGTACCCTATGACAATCATTAAGTGTTGTACCTCATGATTCTTGACAAATGTATCTTTTCTTTTATGTACACTGAGAGCATATGCACCAAAGACAAATTCCTTGTGTGTCCAATCACACTTGGCCAATAAAGAATTCTATTCTATTCTATTCTATTCTATTCTATTCTATTCTATTCTATTCTATTCTATTCTATTCTATTCTATTCTATTCTATTCTATTCTATTCTATTCTACTCTATTCTATTCTATTCTATTCTAAAAACACTGTGAAGCGGTATATAAGTCTTAAGTGCTATTGCTATTAACCATATTGAGGAATTTACAATATAGTCAGTTGTTAGGTGCAAGAATACAATAGAATAATAGTAGAATAGAATAGAATGGAATAGAATGGAATGGAATGGAATAGAATAGAATAGAATAGAATAGAATAGAATAGAATAGAATAGAATAGAATAGAATAGAATAGAATAGAATAGAATAGAATAGAATAGAATAGAATAGAATAGAAAATAACAGAGTTGGAAGGGACCTTGGAGGTCTTCTAGTCCAGTGGTCACCAACCTTTCGGACCTCAGGGACCACTAAATTCATAATTTTAAATCCCATGGACCACTATTATGATTTTTTTAAAAAGATAAATAGTATTTAGTGCAATATAAAAAATGCAAATAATTTTTCTGTGGACCACCAAAATTTTCTCGTGGACCACCAGTGGTCTGCGGACCACTGGTTGGTGACTACTGTTCTAGTCCAACCCCCTGCTTAGGCAGGAAACCCTACACCACTTCAGACAAATGGTTATCCAACATCTTCTTAAAAACTTTCAGTGTTGGAGCATTCACAACTTCTGGAGGCAAGTTGTTCCACGGATTAATTCTTCTAACTGTCAGGAAATTTCTCCTTAGTTCTAAGTTGCTTCTCTCCTTCATTAGTTTCCATCCATTGCTTCTTGTTCTACCCTCATGTGCTTTGGAGAATAGCTTCACTCCCTCTTCTTTGTGGCAGGAATCAGGAGCCAGGATAGGGTTCAAAACTACTTCAAGTTTATTTCATGCTTTCTCTACACAAGAACCTGAACTACTTACGGTCAAGGTGAATTGGCACCTGATAAGAGTCAACAGACTTCGTGGGGGCGGGAGGTGGACTTTGCTCTCTTATGGGAGCATAGAGACTCCAAACTAGTTGTGCGTTTGACTCCGCCCTCAAGCACAGTCTGGTCACCTCCAACCATTGCAATCAGTTACCTCAACCTGTAATTTAAAGTCTACCATGGCTTTGACGGGTTCTTATAATCTGATAGCAAAAATACTGCCTCTTCAGGATAACATACTATAAATTCAAGATGTTGAGGCCGTTTTCTGCACGGATAAATATGAAGACAGTGAAGCGAGGGGTAAAATCTTCAGTTGAAGATCTTCAGTCTGAGTGTTGATTGGATTAGTGAAAATTCTGAAGGATGATGGGGACTAAAAAAATCACCGTATTTGGAGAGCTTGTCAGATCCGATTGAGGAAGGCTGGGATAGATTTTGAAGCTGCTCAGTCACAAAACTCACTGGGTTGCTCTTCGTCTAACCTCCGTCTTCGAATGCAAGCATAACTTTTGACAGGGCTTGAGGGAGGGAAATCCTGGATTGGCCACTAAGAAAAAAGATAGGGGAGACCAAATTCATCCCCTAAATTTTGTTGGGAGAGTTTGCGCGGTCAGTGTGGTCTCCCTCACAAGATTCCTACACGGGGGAAACGGAAGAAGCAGGCACTATTCTTTTGAAATTAGGTACAAAATTAGACAAACGGGTGAATCAAATCCACCAAATATCCCAGCCTGCTTTGACATCTTGATTCGAAAGCCAAACCAATTGATTGTGAAGCAAGTTACCCCTATAACAGGGGTGTCAAACTCAAGGCCCGGAGGCATCATCCAGCCTGTGGGGTACTTAGATCTGGCCCGCGGGACCGGCCTGGAAATAACAAAGGACCAGCCCGCGGTGCCTCTGCTACCAAAAACGGCCCGGGGGGGATGTACGGGGGGACTTCCTGTTTTAGGCCTGGATGGCCTCTTGCAGGACTCTGCCAGCGCCCCCCCCCAGGCCCCATTTTGGCTGCCAGAGTGCTGCAGGTGGCCGTCCTTGACTCAGAAGGTTATAAAAGGGAGGAAAGGCAAAATCTTTTACCTTTCAGGCTTGCAGGATTCTGCTACTACAGCCTATGTCAATAATTTATAGTTCTAGTCTTCCTATGGAGTCCGTTTCTTCATCTGGTCTCTCTGATAGGGTGATCAAGTAGATCAAGTATGTATTAAAAAAAACAAAATCACAGAAATGTACGCCTCTCTATTTTTATAAATATGTATAAAACCATGTGTGCGGAAGTGCGGTCCCTTGTCACACCCACTATGGCCATGGCCACGCCCATCCCGGCCATGTCACTCACACCACCACCCCGGCCCTCCAAGGTCAAACACAACCCTGATGCGTCCCTCAATGAAATCGAGTTTGACACCCCTGCCCTACAATAACCATTAAGTACCGTATTTTTCGGAGTATAAGACACACCGGAGTATAAGACGCACCTTAGTTTTGGGGGAGGAAAAGGGGGGAATCTGCCTACCAGGTATTCATCTGGCTAGCGTCCTGGCTAGCTGGTCAGCTTCAGCACATTATTTTATCCCCTGGTTAGGGCTTAAAAAAACATTCTTCGGAGCGAGTACCAATGAAAAAAAGCCTGCAAAGACTTAGGGCTGGAAAAAACCTTCTTCGGAGTGAGTACAATGTAAAAAAGCCTGCAAAGACTTAGGGCTGGAAAAAACCTTCTTTGGAGGGAGTGGCAATGAAAAAGACTGCAAGCCAGGAAGATCGTTAGCACGGCACCTCATTAGGGCTGGAAAAAACATTCTTTGGAGCGATTAGCAATGAAAAAAAGCCTGCAAGCCGGTAAGATCGTTAGCATCTCATTAGGGCTGGAAAAAAAAAGCTTTGAAAAAGCTACATTCAGAGTATAAGACGCACCCAAATTTTCAGCCTCTTTTAGGGGGGGGAAAGGTGCGTCTTATACTCTGAAAAATACAGTACCATTACATACCTTTGATTATGGAAGCTATTTGTAAGGGAAAGGCATCAGTAAGTAGTATTTGACATTTCTTCTCCAACCTGGTAAGTCTCCAGATATGGTGGGTCTTTTCTGAACTGCCATGTCCAGTCATAGGATAGAATGTCAAATGCATTTGGGTTTATAGGAGGAGAAAATTAATGACATTTCTATATCTTCACTTCTGTTTCCTCTTTAGGAAGATTGTGGCTGAATATGAGAAGACAATCGCACAGATGATAGGTAAGCAACTGATAAATGGCAGGTATTCACCTGCAAATTACTGGAAAGAACAGATAAGGAGGCCAACATGTTCAGGTTCATGCCTGCCTGCAAACTTTCAGCCCAATCGTTGTTTTAGAGCTTCTTCTTGTGCTTGTAGAGTGTCTTCTGTAGTTTCCATAATGTGCAGAAAATGGAGAGAGTCCAGCAACTGATATTTATATTTGTGATGCATTGGCTGTAGATTCTGCAGGTGAACTACAAATAGGAGACAGAGCCAAGAGTAGCAAATGTTGGGGTGGAGAAAAACAATCTGCTCCAATCAAAGATTGAGGGTTTTTTCTTCTTCTTCTGAAGTATAATTTAAGAACCTTGACTATGACTTTGAGCACATGATTCAAACTGCATATTACCAGCACTGCACACCAAGACAACTAGACACAACAGTTTTTTCCCCTGAACGCCATCACTCTGCTAAACAAATAATTCCCTCACCACTGTCAAACTATTCACTAAGGCTGCATTACTATTACTATTAGTCTTCCCATCGTTCCTATCACCCATCTCCTCCCACTTATGACTGTACGACTGTAACTTGTTGCTTGTATCCTTACGATTCATATTAATATTGATTGTTTCCTGATTGCTTACTTGAACCCTATGACAACCATTCTTGACAAATGTATCTTTTCTTTTATGTACACTGAGAGCCTATGCACCAAGACAAATTCCTTGTGTGTCCAATCACACTTGGCCAATAAAGAATTCTATTCTGTTCTGTTCTGTTCTGTTCTGTTCTGTTCTGTTCTATTCTATTCTATTCTATTCTATTCTATTCTATTCTATTCTATTCTATTCTATTCTATTCTATTCTATTCTATTCTATTCTATTCTATTCAGGTGGTATGTACTTGGATTGCTCCTATTTGCAACAGAAACGTACCCCGTGCTCTTTCGATCTGTTACTTGTAATGCAGGGGAAGTACTAAACGTAGAGTCCAAAGAGATCCTGTCGTTTGGGCAAACGTTTTTGAGGAACTCCGTTAAAAAACTTATCTTTATCCGCTGCTCTTTATATGTTCCTCTCAGATTGTGGAATTAAAGTGGAAGAAATTCCTAGCTTGCGGATGAGCAACCTATACCTCCCATCATCCCCTTTGAACCTTCCCTGAATGGATGGGGCTGAATATTTTGCATCCTTTCCTCCCTGGTGTGTGTGTGTGTGTGTGTGTGTGTGTGTGTGTGTGTGTGTGTGTGTGTGTGTTTGTTTGTTTGTTTGTTTGTTTATGGACAAAATGAGTATTTAATTTAACAGATTAACAGAGTTGGAAGGGACTTTGCAGGTCATCTAGTCCAACCCCCTGCCCAAGCAGGGGACCCTACATTTGCCTCTACCTAGGATCGAACTCACAACAATTCTTGCAAAGAATGCAAGAACTGCATTCCTTAGAATTTGAAATTCCCTGAACAAGCAACCTGATATATATATTTTTTCTGTTTTGGGAGTGATTTGATGGGTGGAGCAGCATGGTGGCTAATGGTGAAGATGCTCGACTCCCACTTGGAAGGTCAAGAGTTCAATTCTAGGTAGTGACAGATATTTCTCTGTTAGGGCCCAAAGAAAAAAATATCTACTGCAAACTCCGCGTGGTGTCAGGAAGGGCATCCGGCTGGTAAAAACTCAGCTCCATCCACTCACCCTGACTCTACCTCAAATTAAGGGATTACTGGGTTGTAAAAATGGAGGAGGTTTTTTTGTGTGTGTGGTTTGCTGGGTAAAGCCCTTCTCTTTTCCAGCACAGCCACCAGATGTGGTGGATTTCCCCTTCCAGAATTCTCAGCAATGGCGTGTAGATCTACAAAAGGGAAGTTGAAGTCCACACACCTGGAGAATACCCACGTTTTGGAAGGCTAGCTTTAAACAGATATTTTGCCTCTTAAAACCCCTAAAAGCTCTCAATAGGAAAATATAGATGAAAATACTGATTCTACCCGCTCTGGTGGCATCACGTTCCCTGCAGCCCATAAAAGAGAGAGCCTCCTGAAGCTGAACAAGATCGCGTTAAGGAGTTATTGTGCTGTTAAGCATATACACAGCGAAATGTGTTGCAGTAATGGTGTTGCAGTTTGATATGAATGCTATTCAGTCAATAAACAGAATATCTTTAATATGCACAAAACAGTAGCAAAGTTAAATAGGAAGTCCAAGTCATACACAGTTATTCAGTCAATGCGAAGTTTCTTCTTCTTCTCCTATCTTTGTTTTAACTCACAAACAAAGATTACAGCTATCACTTAATTCTATACTATCACAGATAGTTACTCTTCTTCTTCACAGCAATTCCACACAGTCATAAAGTAATATACTCATCAGTAAAGCAGCAGAAAGTCTTCAATCCGGAACACACCGTCAAACACCACTCACCACACTAAACCACCAACCACATTGAGCATGCTCTCTTGCTTGCTTATATAGTAATCATCCACAATGCATTTAAAGCAATATACACGTAACAATGATTTGTGGCTTAATCATATATTAACACACCCAGGGTTCTCTTCTGCTCTACTTGACGTCTCTTGGCTGAAGGCCGGTTGAAGCAGAGTTATCATCCCCCTTTGCCTTTGAATTCACAGAGGACGAGCAGAGGACCAGCATGACATCCCAGAAGAGTCTACAGCAGCTGACGATGGAGAAGGAACAAGCCTTGTCTGACCTGAATTCGGTGGAGAGATCTCTGTCCGATCTGTTCAGGAGATATGAGAACCTGAAAGGGGTCCTGGAAGGTTTTAAGAAGGTCCTTTCTTTATTTGAAAAAAGTCTTTTTTAATTTCCTCTATGGCAGCGGTTCCCAACCTGGGGGTCGGGACCCCTTTGGGGGTCGAACAACCATTTCCCAGGGGTTGCCCCGGCATCCTCAGCTCCCCCCACACTGCCACAAGCCTGGCCATATCGCGCCCCACAACCCGCACCCCCACCGCGCTCCACCCTGCGCCTGCACAGAGGGAAAAATAACCCAAATGGCGGCTGCGGAGTGGGTCACGGGGGCGCGGGGGCGGGGCGTGGGTCGCGGCATTAGGAAGGTTGGGAACCACTGCTCTATGGGTTTTCCTTCACTGAAGAGCAGGGATGCCCAATTTAAAGGCTCCCAGTGTGTGGGTTGCACACTCACTTCTAAGTGAACGTGCACCAACACACAACCAACCCAGCGAAAATACGGTTTTCGAAATGACAAAAACACGGGGAGTAGTCACATTAGGTGTTCTTGATGAATTTAATTGAATTTGAACGAAGTTTTAATTGCAGGAGATTAAATACGGGTTTTGTACCAATCCCCTTTCTGTTTTATCCTGGTCCTATATACCTTCTGGAGACTGTCCTTATGAACCCTGTTGTCTAAAGCAGTGTTTCTCAACCTTCGCAGTTTGAAGATGTGTGGACTTCAACTCCCAGAATTCCACAGCCAGCGTTGCTGGCTGTGGAATTCTGGGAGTTGAAGTCCACACATCTTCAAACTGCCAAGGTTGAGAAACACTGGTCTAAAGTATCAAGTTGATGGAGAGGAATTGTGGCTCAGTGCTAAAAAGTTAGCTTTGCATCGTTGCTTCTTCTGCTGTATCAACCAGGTGATGGGCAATGAGAAACAACTCTACCACAGAACTTCTATCTCTTAGGACAGGAGTGCGCATGCGCACGTGCCGGAAACTGGAAGAGCAGCCACCCAGTGCACATGCGTGTGCCGGGAAGATCATCTTCCGGTTTCCGGGACGCGCATGTGCACCGACCAGTTGGTTTTTGTGTGCACATGCACACCAGAAACCGGAAGACTAGGTGGCCGTGCGCATGCGCGCACCGGAAACCAGAGGATTATCTTCCTAGCGCACATGCACACTGGGCAGCTACTCTTCCAGTTTCCGGTGGTCCCACCAGTGGTGGGTTCCTACTGGTGCGGTCCACTCTATAGTACCGGTAGCGGCCCGCTGGTGACGTCACTGTACCGGTGCGGTCGGCTGCCAGTTCCTGGGCGCTGCTATTTTTTTAAAAAAAATTTAAATTGTTTTTTAAAAATTCTTCTGCGCATGCCCAGAAGCCGAGCTTCCGGCACTGTGCATGCGCTGCCTTCCTACCCCACAGTGAGTCCAAGCAGGGGAGGATGGCTGAGGGAGCGCGTGAGACGCTGAAAGAACGGACGGCAGGAGCTATCTCCATTCCCCTCCCTTCAGCAGTCTGAGAAGCCACAACGCGCGGTGATGATCCTAGGCATTTTCGCACGTTTGAGGCTTCTCGAGCTGCTGAGGGGAGGGGGAATGGGCGGCAGGAGCTATCTCCATTCCCCTCCCTTCAGCAGTCTGAGAAGCCACAACGCGCGGTGATGATCCTAGGCATTTTCGCACGTTTGAGGCTTCTCGAGCTGCTGAGGGGAGAGGGAATGGGCGGCAGGAGCTATCTCCATTCCCCTCCCTTCAGCAGTCTGAGAAGCCACAACGCGCGGTGATGATCCCAGGCATTTTTGCACGTTCGAGGCTTCTCGAGCTGCTGAGGGGAGGGGGAATGGGCGGCAGGACCTATCTCAGTTCCCCTTCCTTCAGCAGTCCGAGAAGCCACGAACACGCGGTGATGATCCCAGGCATTTTTGCACGTTTGAGGCTTCTCGAGCTGCTGAGGGGAGGGGGAACGGGCAGCAGGACCTATCTCAGTTCCCCTTCCTTCAGCAGTCCGAGAAGCCACGAACACGCGGTGATGATCCCAGGCATTTTCGCACGTTTGAGGCTTCTCGAGCTGCTGAGGGGAGGGGGAATGGGCGGCAGGACCTATCTCAGTTCCCCTTCCTTCAGCAGTCCGAGAAGCCACGAACACGCGGTGATGATCCCAGGCATTTTCGCACGTTCGAGGCTTCTCGAGCTGCTGAGGGGAGGGGGAATGGGCGGCAGGACCTATCTCAGTTCCCCTTCCTTCAGCAGTCCGAGAAGCCACGAACACGCGGTGATGATCCCAGGCATTTTCGCACGTTTGAGGCTTCTCGAGCTGCTGAGGGGAGGGGGAACGGGCAGCAGGACCTATCTCATTTCCCTTCCTTCAGCAGTCCGAGAAGCCACGAACACGCGGTGATGATCCCAGGCATTTTCGCACGTTTGAGGCTTCTCGAGCTGCTGAGGGGAGGGGGAATGGGCGGCAGGACCTATCTCAGTTCCCCTTCCTTCAGCAGTCCGAGAAGCCACGAACACGCAGTGATGATCCCAGGCATTTTCGCACGTTCGAGGCTTCTCGAGCTGCTGAGGGGAGGGGGAATGGGCGGCAGGACCTATCTCAGTTCCCCTTCCTTCAGCAGTCCGAGAAGCCACGAACACGCGGTGATGATCCCAGGCATTTTCGCACGTTTGAGGCTTCTCGAGCTGCTGAGGGGAGGGGGAACGGGCAGCAGGACCTATCTCAGTTCCCCTTCCTTCAGCAGTCCGAGAAGCCACGAACACGCGGTGATGATCCCAGGCATTTTCGCACGTTCGAGGCTTCTCGAGCTGCTGAGGGGAGGGGGAATGGGCGGCAGGACCTATCTCAGTTCCCCTTCCTTCAGCAGTCCGAGAAGCCACGAACACGCGGTGATGATCCCAGGCATTTTCGCACGTTTGAGGCTTCTCGAGCTGCTGAGGGGAGGGGGAACGGGCAGCAGGAGCCTAGGATCATCGAATGGGGAGAAGCATTCAGGCCGGACGGAGCCTCCTAGAAGAACCGCTGCCGCGGTCTTGCTGCTCCCGCTGTGGGGGGCTGCATTGCGGGTGGGCAATGCCCCCCGCTTCTCCAGCAGCTGCCAAACTCCCGAGGCCCATGCCCACCTGGTCACATGGCTGGCAAGCCACACCCACAAAATAAGCCACGCCCACAGAGCAGCAGTAAAAAAATTAGGAACCCGCCCCTGGCTCCCACGCGTGTGAAAACCAGCTGGCCGGTGCACCGGAACCCGGAAGTGCAACGGGCGATGGCTCGCGTGCCCGGAGAGATGGCTCTGCGTGCCACTTCCGGCACGCGTGCCATAGATTCGCCATCACGGTGTTAGGACAATCAGTATGAGATAAGATAAAACAGATAGGCTTAGTTTACACATCAACTCACAAGTTACCAAAATATAATCTGTAGAATACACCAAGTTGGATTCACCCATAGAATGTGCTATGCCAGTGATGGCGAACCTATGGCACGGGTGCCACTGGTGGCACGCGGAGCCATATCTGCCGGCACGTGAGCCGTTGCCCTAGCTGAGCTCCAGCGCGCATGTGCGTGCACGCCAACTGATTTTTGGCTCGCACGGAGGCTCTGGGAGGACAATTTTGGCCTCCGGAGGGCCTCCGGGGTGGCGGGGGCAGCATTTTTGCCCTCCCCAAGTTTCAAGAAAGCCTCTGGAGCCTGGGGAGGGGAAAAACGGGCCTACTGGGCCCACTGGAAGTCGGGAAACGGGGGAGTGGGGGGGTCACGCACGCATGCACAAGGGGGTGGGGCAAGTGGGGGACTTTGAATTATGGGTGTGGGCACGCACGAGCGTGCGATAGCGCATGCGTGCACTATTTCGGCACCCGAGGGAAAAAAGGTTCGCCATCACTGTGCTATGCCAAAACAAATCACACTGTTTCTTAACTGATGGTTCAAGGACTTCTAATGTTCCTCCAACTTTAAGGAGAAATGGTTATATGATAGGTCTGGAAGGAAAGATCTCTCCTTCCTTCTACACTTTCCTTCTATGTGTAAGATCCCATGTTCTGTTTCCTGAATCATTGGTTGAAGGCAGGGGTGGTTATTCAGCCGGTTCGGATGAAGCCCCAGCACTATGCTGTCCCATTTAAGCACATTTTGAAGCCACGCGGGTGCATGCAAGCTGCGGGCACGAGCACAGAGCATGCGCGGAAGGCCACATTTGGAAGGCTGCACACGCTCACATTTGCGAACCAGTAGGGAAGGTTAGTGAATACCAACCCTGGTTGAAGATCTTGAAGTAGAACTTGCAAGGGGCAGTTCTGACCCAATTCCAAAATGTGATTTTGGAGCCGAGGTGGCGCAGTGGTTAGAGTGCAGCACTGCAAGCTACTTCAGCTGACTGCTAGCTGCAGTTCGGCGGTTCAAATCTCACCGGCTCAAGGTTGACTCAGCCTTCCATCCTTCCGAGGTCTGTAAAATGAGTACCCAGATTATTAGGGGCTATATGCTGACTCTGTAAACCGCTTAGAGAGGGCTGTAAAGCACTATGAAGCGGTATATAAGTCTAACTGCTATTGCTATTTGTTGGCTTTTTGTAGTGGGCGAACCTAAGCATTGTGGTTTCTAAGCCACGGTTCATAGCCAAGTTGAGCTTTTCTTCTGCTTTCTCTTCCAGAATGAAGAGGCCTTGAAGAAGTGTGCTCAGGATTATCTCAACCGGGTCAAGCAAGAGGAGCAGCGCTATCAGGCTTTGAAAATCCATGCGGAGGAGAAATTAGACAAGTAAGACCAATAAAGGCACTTTCCTCTGCGTGATGCCAATCTGTAATTGAATGCCTCATACAAAAAAAAGGAGCTGTGGAATAGCACTGATGGCGTTACCTAGCTGGGTAACGAAACGTCTGCAAGAAAACAAGCAAGTTGAGAGAGCACCAAGGAGGCCTCGTGTCAACCCTGAGCTATATTCTCCATTATTAGTACCATCTAGCATTCATCTAGCATTAGTATTGATCTGGCTAGCGTCCTTAGTCTGATCAGCTTCAGCACATTATTTTATCCCCTGGTTAGGGCTGAAAAAACCTTTTTTGGAGGGAGTAGCAATGAAAACAAGCCTGCAAAGCCTTAGGGTTGGAAAAAATCTTCGGAGGGAGTAGGAATGAAAAAATCCTGCAAGCCTGGAAGAGCGTTAGCGCCTCGTTAGGGCTGGGAAAAAAGCTTTGAAAAAGCTACATTCGGAGTATAAGACGCACCCAAATTTTCAGCCTCTTTTAGAGGGGAAAAAGGTGCGTCATACTCCGAAAAATACAGTAATTTCAGGTTTGCATGCTTTCCCCTTAATTCCTCTCCCATGACCCAAAGAAGGCCGGTGGTTTGATGTTACACGTGAACTAGGAATGGGATACAAATAATCCTCGACTTAAGACCATAATTGGGATCAGAATTTCCGTTGCTAAGTGATGCGGTCCTTAAGTGAGTCACCCCCAATTTTGCAACCTTTTTTTTGCTGCAGTCAGTAAATGAATCTGACTTCCCCCCATTGATTTTGCTTGTTGGAAGCCAGCTGGGAAGGTCATAAATGGTGGTCATGTGACCCCAGGATACGGCAGGTGGTATAAGTCCATGCTGGTTGCCAAGGGCCCAATGTTTGGTCACCTGTCCATGGAAACACTGCAACAGTTGTAAGCGCGAGGACCAGTTTTAAGTCACTTTTTTCAACACCGTTGTAACTTCGAACGTTTCCAAACAAATGGTCGTAAGTTGAGGATTTCCTGTACTGTGGCACCTTGGTACTTATCATTAATTGGTTTCAGGAGGCATGATGAGTACCAAAAACAATGAGTATCGAACAAACTTTTCCCATGAGGAATAATGCACAAGAGTCACAAAGTAGCCGTCACAAATTTGAGCTTGTGCATTTATTACCAAACAAAAAATGAGTACCAGGACAGAAATGTTCACGTCAAAATATGTTGAGTACCAAATTCAAGGAGTTTCAAAGCAGTTGAGTACCACTGTATTCCCTAAATAATGGAATTTATTTTTATTCTCTCTCTCTCTCTCTCTCTCTCTCTCTCTCTCTCTCTCTCTCTCTCTCTCTCTCTCTCTCTCTCTCTCTCTCTCTCTCTCTCTCTCTCCTCCCGTGCTCTCTGTCTCTCTCTGTGTCTCTGTCTCTCTTTTTGTACTCCCGTGCCCCCTCCCTCTCTCTCCCTCTCTGTCTCTGTCTCTCTGTTTCTGTCTCTCTCTCTCTCTCTCTTTGTACTCCCGTGCCCCCTGTCTCTGTCTCTCTCTGTGTCTCTGTCTCTCTTTTTGTACTCCCGTGCTCCCTCCCTCTCTCCCTCTCTGTCTCTGTCTCTCTGTTTCTGTCTCTCTCTCTCTCTCTCTTTGTACTCCTGTGCCCCCTCCCTCTCTCTCCCTCTCTGTTTCTCTCTCTCTCTCTCTCTTTGTACTCCTGTGCCCCCTCCCTCTCTCTCCCTCTCTGTCTCTGTCTCTCTGTTTCTGTCTCTGTCTCTCTTTCTTTGTATTCTCGTGCCCCCTGTCTCTATCTCTCTCTGTGTCTCTGTCTTTCTTTTTGTACTCCCGTGCCCCCTCCCTCTCTCTCCCTCCCTCTCTCTCTCTCTCTCTGTTTCTGTCTCTCTCTCTCTCCCTCTCTCTTTGTACTCCTGTGCCCCCTCCCTCTCTGTCTCTCTGTTTCTGTCTCTCTTTTTGTACTCCCGTGCCCCTTCTCCTTTGTTCCAGAGCCAATGAGGAAATTGCTCAGGTCCGTACTAAGGCCAAAGGTGAGAGTGCAGCTCTCCATGCCGGACTTCGAAAAGAACAAATGAAGGTCGAGTCTCTTGAAAGGGCCCTCCAGCAGAAGGTGATTCTCTCCCATCCCTTTTCATCTCTTTCACTTGCTTTTCCCGCTGGAGAAGACTGTCTAAAATTCACTCTACGTTTCTCCTGGAATTGGGTGAAAACGGTGACTATTGTAGTTCAGAACATTCAGCCTTGACGGGATGGGACCACCTCACACACACCTAAAGGGGTTGAATCACTCACATTTTTCCTTGTTGTTGTTAGTTTTTGTGTATGTGCGTGTATATTGTTGTGTCCGTCAAACAACGCTCAAAAGAGGGAGATTTCCATTGCTTCCTGGCAGATTCCCATGAGGAAATTCAATGGGGAAGCCAGCAGGAAGTCGAAAGTTGTTCCTGCTTTCACTGAACGTGAATCAGATTCAGAATCAGAAACTGTTCTGCCCCAGCTAAGAACGTAGCACAACACACAGTTTGTACGAACTTATTTAATCAAATAACCACTACTAATAACTGTCTTAGCAGTGGATATGCACACACCAATCTAAAAGTAGTCTTTTCTTGCAAGCAACCTAGCTGCTAATTTATCGTCATTAACAGCTGGTATCAGTTCAAAAAGTCTTAAAGCAAAGAAGAGAAATTAAGTCTTGATATCTTACGAAGCTTCAGAGAGTTGGCAAAATGCCCAGAAGTAGTCCTTAATAACCAAACCGAAGCAGAGAAACAAAGCAGAGGTTTTTCACGAAGCACACTATGACCAGACGGATTTCCAAACGTTGTTTCCTGCAGCCTTTCAGCTGCCTCTGATATTCTTAAGTAGACTAGAGGAGTGGCCAATTAGCCCCAAGTCTTACTCCCAAGGAGACCTCCTCTGGAGTAACCATTCCTGCCTCTTGGCAGCTCTGCGTGCTCGTGCATTCAGAAGAGGAGAAGCCTCTTCTCCCTCATCACTGCTATGAGGTGCTGGAGGTTCCGAAGGCCCTGGATGAACCTCTGCCTCTGGCACAGAGTCTTCGCCAGCCTCCTCACTGTCCGACTCGGGTGCCAGCTGCACAGGCCGCTGGCGCAACACCAAGTCGGTCTCCTCTCGAACGGGATCCACTATCAGCTGCACGGGCTGCTGGCGGGCCGCAACAGAAACATTGCTTTTTGGCCACCCTTGGTCAGTCATTTAGTCTCTATTTAGCTAAGGAAATATTTTTGAAACAATGACCCAAGGAGGCATAGGTTATCATTGTTTACTTAAAGATTAAGAAACTTGCCCTATAACTCACTCACTAAGGAATGCAGTTGCATTCATCCAACACTTTAAATGGGAGCTGCTTTAGTTTCTAAACCACTGCTGGGTTGCTGTATTTTTCAACTACGCTTCCTGTTTTATCACATGAATAAATACAGAGCAACACAAGCCGTCTTTCAACTGCAGCCAACCTACTACATCAGTGCACAGTTTTACTAATTGCAGCAAAATGAGGCATTTGAAAAGGTCACATTCATGGAACTGAGCTGCAGAAGTCACACAACTGTCTGCCTAAAGCAGTGCTTCTCAATTATTTTCTGTTATGCCCCTCCTAGGAAGAAGTAAACATTTCGCGCGCCCCCAACTCTCCGCCGGGACGATTGTTTGCAATATTCGGCACGTTTTCGCTGAAAAAACTCAAGCGGCTTATCAGCGTGATTGGGGTGTAATGTGTTTAAGTGACGCCTTAATTTATTTGGCTTCATGCTGTCCACTGCCAACATTTTTAGGCACAGTAAACATACCGCTCTTTCCTCGTCTCCCACGGTAGTCACAGTGAAGCCAAGCGCTACATACGCTTCATCATATTTCCTCATCTTAGCTTCCGGGAGACTTACATTTGTCTCATTATCTCCGTCTCTCTCCTCCTCTCTTTTCATCCCTGTTAAATATTTTTCCATGGTGTCTCTTAAGGGTTTGTTATCTGCACTTCATATCTCCTGCTCTGTGCTGTGTGCTATTGTTCGGTGCAAAAAACCCCTACTCCCTGCGGCAAAAAAAGCATGTTCCTCGGGGTCACCCCTGGCATCACGCCATGCCCCCCCAGGGGGGGCCGCCCCACTATTTGAGAAGCACTGGCCTAAAGGAAGGCTTTCAATAAAATATTTATCAAACAGAAATGAAATTTCAATTTAAAAACAGGAGATTGTTCTCATCCTGGCAGCTATGTCAATTCACACTGAAGACTCACCTCCAATTTGTTGTTGTTATTTTTGCAAATTAGACCAACCCCTCTCCCCACCCCGCCGCCCAATTCTCAAAGGGGGGGTGGGGATTGGCCCTTCATAGATCTTTATCTTACAAGGTACTTCTTTCTGTCTCATTCAAAGGTGATGGCAGGTTGCAGAACCAGTTCTGAGCTTTGAGAACACTCCCATCGTGTATAATAGCGTTAAACTTGGGACGTGTATAATCTGCTTGCATTTTGTACACAAAGGAGAACTAACATCCGGAGAATGGGTTGGAGATGTCCATGCATTATGGGGGAGGTTACTAATTTTGCACCATCAGAGGAAGTTGTGAGCAGGGGTGGGCTGCTGGGGGTTCGCCAGGGGCTCGAGAGAACCTCTAGCTAAGATTCTGTGCAGTTCGGAGAACCCCCAGATCCCACTCCTGGCTGGCCCCGCCCCTCCCAGGAGTCCCCACGCGACCCATTTTGGATGCAGGCAAGTGCAGGGCGCGTGTGGAGGCTCGGGGAGGGAGAAAAACGGGCCTACTGGAAATTTGGGAAGGCCGGAAACAGTCCCATTTCCGGCCTCCAGAGGGCCTCTGGAGCCTGGGGAGGCCGTTTTCGCACTCCCGGAGGCTCGAGGAAAACCTCTGGAGCCTGGGGAAGGCAAAAACACCCCACCACCACCACCACCGTGGTGCAGGAGGCAGGGGTGGGCTGCTGGGGGTTCGCCAGGGGTTCGAGAGAACCTCTAGCTAAGATTCTGTGCAGTTCGGAGAACCCCCAAATCCCACTCCTGGCCGGCCCCTCCCCTCCCAGGAGTCCCCACACGACCCATTTTGGATGCAGGCAAGTGCAGGGCGCGTGTGGAGGCTCGGGGAGGGAGAAAAACGGGCCTACTGGAAATTTGGGAAGGCCGGAAACGGTCCCATTTCCGGCCTCCAGAGGGCCTCCGGAGCCTGGGGAGGCCGTTTTCCGCACTCCCGGAGGCTCGAGGAAAACCTCTGGAGCCTGGGGAAGGCAAAAACACCCCACCACCACCACCACCGTGGTGCAGGAGGCAGGGGTGGGCTGCTGGGGGTTCGCCAGGGGTTCGAGATAACCTCTAGCTAAGATTCTGTGCAGTTCGGAGAACCCCCAAATCCCACTCCTGGCCGGCCCCTCCCCTCCCAGGAGTCCCCACACGACCCATTTTGGATGCAGGCAAGTGCAGGGCGCGTGTGGAGGCTCGGGGAGGGAGAAAAACGGGCCTACTGGAAATTTGGGAAGGCCGGAAACGGTCCCATTTCCGGCCTCCAGAGGGCCTCCGGAGCCTGGGGAGGCCGTTTTCGCACTCCCGGAGGCTCGAGGAAAACCTCTGGAGCCTGGGGAAGGCAAAAACACACCACCACCACCACCACCGTGGTGCAGGAGGCAGGGGTGGGCTGCTGGGGGTTCGCCAGGGGTTCGAGAGAACCTCTAGCTAAGATTCTGTGCAGTTCGGAGAACCCCCAAATCCCACTCCTGGCCGGCCCCTCCCCTCCCAGGAGTCCCCACACGACCCATTTTGGATGCAGGCAAGTGCAGGGCGCGTGTGGAGGCTCGGGGAGGGAGAAAAACGGGCCTACTGGAAATTTGGGAAGGCCGGAAACGGTCCCATTTCCGGCCTCCAGAGGGCCTCCGGAGCCTGGGGAGGCCGTTTTCGCACTCCCGGAGGCTCGAGGAAAACCTCTGGAGCCTGGGGAAGGCAAAAACACCCCACCACCACCACCACCGTGGTGCAGGAGGCAGGGGTGGGCTGCTGGGGGTTCGCCAGGGGTTCGAGAGAACCTCTAGCTAAGATTCTGTGCAGTTCGGAGAACCCCCAAATCCCACTCCTGGCCGGCCCCTCCCCTCCCAGGAGTCCCCACACGACCCATTTTGGATGCAGGCAAGTGCAGGGCGCGTGTGGAGGCTCGGGGAGGGAGAAAAACGGGCCTACTGGAAATTTGGGAAGGCCGGAAACAGTCCCATTTCCGGCCTCCAGAGGGCCTCTGGAGCCTGGGGAGGCCGTTTTCGCACTCCCGGAGGCTCGAGGAAAACCTCTGGAGCCTGGGGAAGGCAAAAACACCCCACCACCACCACCACCGTGGTGCAGGAGGCAGGGGTGGGCTGCTGGGGGTTCGCCAGGGGTTCGAGAGAACCTCTAGCTAAGATTCTGTGCAGTTCGGAGAACCCCCAAATCCCACTCCTGGCCGGCCCCTCCCCTCCCAGGAGTCCCCACACGACCCATTTTGGATGCAGGCAAGTGCAGGGCGCGTGTGGAGGCTCGGGGAGGGAGAAAAACGGGCCTACTGGAAATTTGGGAAGGCCGGAAACGGTCCCATTTCCGGCCTCCAGAGGGCCTCCGGAGCCTGGGGAGGCCGTTTTCGCACTCCCGGAGGCTCGAGGAAAACCTCTGGAGCCTGGGGAAGGCAAAAAACACCCCACCACCACCACCACCGTGGTGCAGGAGGCAGGGGTGGGCTGCTGGGGGTTCGCCAGGGGTTCGAGAGAACCTCTAGCTAAGATTCTGTGCAGTTCGGAGAACCCCCAAATCCCACTCCTGGCCGGCCCCTCCCCTCCCAGGAGTCCCCACGTGGCCCATTTTGGATGCAGGTAAGTGCAGGGCGCGTGTGGAGGCTCGGGGAGGGAGAAAAACGGGCCTACTGGAAATTTGGGAAGGCCGGAAACGGTCCCATTTCCGGCCTCCAGAGGGCCTCCGGAGCCTGGGGAGGCCGTTTTCGCACTCCCGGAGGCTCGAGGAAAACCTCTGGAGCCTGGGGAAGGCAAAAACACCCCACCACCACCACCACCGTGGTGCAGGAGGCAGGGGTGGGCTGCTGGGGGTTCGCCAGGGGTTCGAGAGAACCTCTAGCTAAGATTCTGTGCAGTTCGGAGAACCCCCAAATCCCACTCCTGGCCGGCCCCTCCCCTCCCAGGAGTCCCCACGTGGCCCATTTTGGATGCAGGTAAGTGCAGGGCGCGTGTGGAGGCTCGGGGAGGGAGAAAAACGGGCCTACTGGAAATTTGGGAAGGCCGGAAACGGTCCCATTTCCGGCCTCCAGAGGGCCTCCGGAGCCTGGGGAGGCCGTTTTCGCACTCCCGGAGGCTCGAGGAAAGCCTCCGGAGCCTGGGGAAGGCAAAAACACACCACCACCACCGTGGTGCAGGAGGCCCACCATGGCCACCGCCACCCAGCAACCGGGCAGAGAACCCCTTGCTAAAAAAAATTGAAGCCTATCCCTGGTTGTGGGTAATCCGCATTTCACTTTTGGCCTTTACTTATCCGTTCATTTCTTTTCCAGAACCAGGAAATTGAGGAGTTGACCAAGATCTGCGATGAGCTGATTGCCAAGTTAGGAAAGACCGATTGATGATGTCTTGTCATCTGGAGCGCCATTCTTGGTTTCTCCCTGCTGTCTGTCTGTATCTTCCAGCAAGCATCTTGCCTTAGTTTCCCACCCACCCCCAGAAATAATCTTTTTCCCCTCTCACGGCAGCCAGAAAAAGCACATGCTTCTGTCTCCGAGGTCTGCCATCTGCAAGAAGAGCGACAACTGCCCTGTTTGTACTCATTTCCTGCCCTGTAGAGCCTCCCTTGCCTGTTCAGTATTTTGCAGGCTCTCCTGACTGCATGAAGCCAACGGATAGAAGCAGAGGACACACACTAGAGACAGTGATCGCTTTGCACGGAAGAGTTTCTGCACATGAATGACTGAGGCTTTGGCCCACAGAAGCTGCTGTATCAATGCCTCAAGGACGGTCACCTACAGAGAGAGCAGTGTGTGCAGACGCTTCAATCTGAAGGCCAGAAATGCAGCTTCATTGAATACATGTTCCCCTGCATGCACTAGTACCATCCCAGCAAGGACACGGGTGGAATACGGCTGCCTCTAAAAACGCAAGGGGCAGAGCCAAGGCAGATGCCACGGCTCCTCAAGGGGAAAAAAGCCCAGATGAAAATGGATTGGCATTTCCTGGGAGCGTGGCATCTTTGCAAATTTGCAGTCAGCCACGGAGAAAAGGAACTCACCCCTGCTGTCTTGACTAACGCCGAGGAGCTTGAGGCACACTTGATTCATGGCGTCGTCAGCTTTGTAGATCTGAAAATACGGGCCGCCAGAAATCCATAAGCCCTAAAGGCGGCCTTCATAGTCTTGAGGGGCCACAAGGTGTGAGGATTTTGACTTCAGCTGTTCTCCCAGAAGTGGTGCTGCTGCCAGCTTGGGCATTTGCGATGCTGGAGTCTGCCACTCTGAAAAGCACTTGGGACGGGAAAGTTAATATAAGGTGCCATAAGTCTCTTAAAGAGGTATAGCCAGCTGGATTGGGATTTGTCTTAGTGCAGGGGTCTCCAGCCTTGGCAGCTTTAAGACTTGTGGACTTGAGAATTCTGGGAGTTGAAGTCCACAAGTCTTAAAGCTGCCAAGGTTGGAGAGCCCTGTCTCAGTGCACTTTAAGGTGATAGCATGAGTGTAGTGGTCCACAACTCACTCCAAGAGAGCACGCACGGAGTGAACCTGAGTGAAGAAGAGCAACTGTTAGAAATCCCTAAATACACACACACACACACACACACAAACCCACACACAGAGATCCACACACAGACACCGCACAAACAACGCCGACCATTCCTTGTGTTAGCAGTTTTTCTCTGCAGGGAACGGAACACAATAGAGAGCAAGTGAAGAAATAGAAGTTCAACCTCCTTGCGCCCATTGCTGATGACTATAAACTCCTTCCCGGGGCCTCGCCAAGGTTCCCTGAGAATTTGATATCATTTCAAAATCTAAAATGATTTGCAAAGAACATTTTCCCCACTCCTCTCAGTTGAGATCATCAAAACTGATATCTGTGCAGGAACTGCAATTTTTGCTGCGAGTTTTGCAGTGACCAGAAACGTTTTTATCAGCCAGGTTCTTGCCTTCAGCCTCGAGACCTTTTCACCTTTTCTCTATTTTTGGGTGGAAGCCACAGTGGTCAGTCCATTAAGGAACTCTCAAAAGCAATACTCAAAGAGGCCTCAAGTTTTCCCAGTCCAGATGTTGTAGTCCCAGGATTGAGATTCGTAATTGCAACACATCTGCAAGGTGCCATACAAATCTCACCAAAAAAAATCTCACAAATCTCATTTGGGATGGCTAGTGTGAACATTTTGTTGTTTCACGTGTCGGTGTTGGCTTCTTGCTTCCTTTGGCTGCATCAAGTAAACAGTGAAGATATTTCTGCCTGCAGATTCAAAGTTTGCGGTGACCAGGTGCTGAAATTCGTAGCACAGAGCTTCTGTAAGCTATTCCACTTGGGCTAAATTCTGCATGGAGTCTTGCTGTTGAAAGGGATTTCCAGAGATCTACCCATTCTGTGGGCTGTTGTCTTAGTCATGCATGGAGAAAAGCCGCACTAGGGGACTATCCAAAGCCATCGTGCACGGAGAAGAGAGCTCCCATTTCCTGGGGCTACCAAAATGGTCCCTATCTCTATCTTACCACTTCCAAAACACGTTGCGAGGGCTTTGGGCTACTTTTGCCAAGCTGTTACTCTTCCCTAGTGTTGTGTTTCTAGTACTGGCTGGAAATTGTAGTACAACACATCTATAGAGAACCCAGTAAGAAGCTTCTAGGCTAGGCTAGCCTTCAGAGATAAAGAATGAAATACATTTGACTAATAATATAAACCCCTCTATTTCTGTGGAAGTTGTGCCATTCTGAGTAGGAACTCCACTTTCAAGCTTGCCTGGAGACGTTTCTCTTACGATGTCTCATCCTGCTGTGCATTTTGCTATCACACATCATCGGTCCACCTGCCACGCTGCTGCTTCTCACTGAGGCGCCATCATTGAACAGACCTGAGATACAATCAAAGGTTTATACCAGGCCAAATTCCTTGGACCCAGAGCTCTCGGGATCACGGCGTCTGGTGGAAAATCACGCTATTCTTGAATCTGGAGCTACCGGGGACAGCATTGGCTTAACTGCATATCGGATCTGGATCTAGGGACTTTTGTTGGCACAGCCAGGCAATAGATTCTGGCCTTGGGGATAGCATTTGGAAGAGCTGCTTTGCTATAATTTTGGAAGATCTGTTTTCATTGCCGATAAAACGATGATCTTGGAAGTAATCTTATGGTGTTGCTCACTTTATAGCAGCTGTATTAGTGGCACCCTTCAGCTGAATCCGGGATGGAGATCTGGTGGCCTTCAAGAGGTTCAGTGGAGTTGCATCAACCCCAACTGGTCTGGGAATTGCACGCACATCTTGGCTACAGTTTGTCCACCTTTGACTAAGAGAAAGGAGGAAGTAGAAACCCAAGGTTTCTCCTTCTAGCAAAATCCTATGTCTTCTTCCAAAGCTCTGTGGTTTAACGCCATCCTCCAGCTGTTGGCTGGATGTTGCACTTTTGTCTGTGGTGTGTTTTGTGAGGGTGTGTGTCTTCACATGCACACTGTGCCAAATGCTCTCTTTGTTTTGTGCCTCAAGCATGCCACTAAAGGGTGGGTAAAGAAGATTCCTAAGGAATGATATTATTAACTATAATATGGTTATTATAGTTTGTTCAGATATGAAAATTGTGTGCGCGCGCATGGATGTGTGTGTGTATATATAATATATATATATAAAATGGATATAATTCTATATAGTGCTGGGGTGTGGGTGTGTGATTGAAGTCTGTAGAACTGTTGCACCTCATATAGCATTGTGTGGCAAAATGCTACTCAGACTGGCTGCTGATTCTGTCAAATCTCCTCCATCTACAGCCGTACAGCCAATCTATAATGTTTCCAAAACCATTTGAAAGAAGAGAACTTGGTTGATTGCTCATCCCACATAGGTGTCCCACACGATCACTTCCCAGCCAGAAAAAAAGCTGCAGGGTTTGTGCAGCAAACACCAATTTGCTCCATAATCATTCACGTTGACTGAAGTCACCCGACCTTACCCTGTTCTTGTTTTTTTGAGTTGTCTATAAACACCTTAAAGAGCTTCGGCCACTTAAAGCACACAGCTGCAGCCCCGTAACTTGCAAGAGAGATTCTAGGTTTTAAGATTATCTTCTCAAGTGAAAGTGCTAATAGAAGAGGTTGCTTATCTCTACCTGGAACTCTAAACTTGAGATGTGAAAGGGAGAAGTTTTGACGGCTTGTTTTTTGCCAGCTTGGCCTCTTTTATGTACCTTGGGATTCCCAGAAGTATGTAGCCTTCTAAGTTTTGCAGCCCAGTATTTCTGAAGGGTTGTTGTTATTACCGAAGGCAAATGTTAAAATCTGTTTCTACATGGAAAAGAATTTGCGGAGGGCAGAACATTCTCCAAAATAATCCACCATAAATCTACAGGGCAGGTGACAGGTTGTATCACAAGAATATGTGAGTCAATGACATTACCGAGTCAGTCATGTATCAAGGATCAATCCTAGCTTGGGAGAGGGGACATCAAATTCCCTGTATTATTTCTTGATAGCTGATTATGATTGGGGGATCCACTTTAATTCCAGATGACAACGAATTGAGGTCTATTTCTTTCTGGCTCTAAGCATCTCTTCCTTTCTCTCCCCCCCCCCCTTTGCAATCACCTTTTGCACCTACTCCTATGAAGCACGTTATTGCTCTCCGCTTGGGTATAGACGCTGAGAGCATTTGCCTGTGTGCCAAAGGTTTCTTTGGTTTCCATATTATCATCTGGGAAAAAGCCCTCTAGTGCAGGGGTCTCCAACCTTGGCAACTTTAAGACTTGTGGACTTCAACTCCCAGAATTCCTCAGCCAGCTGGCTGAGGAATTCTGGGAGTTGAAGTCCACAAGTCGTAAAGTTGCCAAGGTTGGAGAGATATATACACACACAGTATATGATAATATCCCTTTTCTAAGTCAAGTAAATATTTGTAAGAGTTATACTCCCTCCAATAAGATAAATTGATCGTTAATATATTTTTCCCCATCCTCCCCACTGCCTGAATAAAACCAATGTTCTTTCAACTTGGCTACAATATATAATTTGTGTGTTATTTATTTCTAATCCAGATATCTACAGATTTTGATACCGGTATATAACGAACTTAAAACTACCGTAATTTTCGGAGTATAAGACGCACCTTAGTTTTTGGGGAGGAAAATAGGGGAAAACAATCTGCCTGCCAGGTATTCATCTGGCTAGCATCCTTAGTCTGGTCAGCTTCAGCACATTATTTTATCCCCTGGTTAGGACTTAAAAAAACCTTCTTCTGAGAGAGTAACAATGAAAGAGCCTGCAAGCCAGTAAGAGCTGGGAAGATCGTTAGCACCTGGTTAGGGCTAGAAAAAAACTTATTCGGAGCAAGTAGAGCTTGCAAGTAGGAAAAAAAATCTGCAAAGACTTAGGGCTGGAAAAACATTCTTTGGAGATAGTAACAATGAAAAAGCCTGCAAGGTAAGAGCTGGAAGATCTGTTAGCACCTAGTTAGGGCTGGAAAAAAAAGCTACATTCGAAGTATAAGACGCACCCAAATTTTCAACCACTTTTTGGGAGGAAAAAGGTGTGTCTTATACTCCAAAAAATACGGTATGCAAAAGCATAACATCTACATGAAACAAGCTTAAAACATTATAATACGCCTCTCTGTAAGGTTGAACGCGTACTTAAAATTTATGTGCAGCTGTTTACAGTGCATATGGCAGATGCAGAAATGCGAATACCCTTTGAGTTAAATGCTTGCAGTAACCAGTTAAAAATCTTTCCACTCTTGCTTTTTGAGTTTTTCCCCCCCCTATTCTTCCTTGAACTCTTCTGCTCAAAAATATTCTTTGGTCTCCTCTTGTACATCTTATCGTTGAGATCTCCAGAGATTACTAATAATATTGAAATCTGGGAACTGTGAAAAGTATTTCAAAAGGAACCCGGCTTCCTATTAAATAAGGCTCCATCTGTAGATGTCTTTGTGAAGGAGAAGATCTTTTGTGGTCCTGGGAATCTCTCTTGTACTATGCAAAAATGGATTGGGCCGTTATGTTTTCTAAACCATGATTTATGACTTAAGGTGTTCGCAAACCCAATCACCTTTCTATTCGTCCAATCACAATTAAGCATCAAGTGTGAAACCCCTCCCTCATTTAAACAATACGAATAAGGACCAGAGTATTGCATTTTCCATTTAAGATCCAAGGATTAATTTTCAAGCGGAATAAGTTTTAAGAACTGCAAATGATACAAGATCTGTTCAAAACTTACTCTCCGTCTCTGCTGATTCTTGAAATTCAACCCCTTTGGGTAGAAGTGGAGGGAGGGATCTTGGAGAGGGATCTTGGAGTCTTGGTAGACAGCCAACTAAATATGAGCCAGCAGTGTGCAGCAGCAGCCAAAAAGGCCAACGCAGTCCTGAGCTGCATAAATAGAGGGATACAATCAAGGACCAGAGAGGTACTAGTACCACTCTATAAAGCCTTGGTCAGACCACACCTAGAGTACTGCATCCAGTTTTGGTCACCACACTACAAAAAAAGACATTGAAACCCTAAAGAAAGTGCAGAAGAGAGCAACCAGGATGATAAAGGGCCTGGAAAATAAAACATACAAAGAGCGGTTGCAGGAACTGAGCTTGGCCAGTCTGGCGAAGAGAAGGACCAGGGGTGACATGATAGCAGTGTTCCAATACTTGGGGGGATGCCACAGAGAGGAGGGGGGTCAGGCTTTTCTCTATGGCACCAGAAAGCCAAACAAGGAATAATGGATGGAAGCTGACCAAGGAGAGATTCAACCTGGAAGTGGAGAGAAACTTTCTGACGGTGAGAGCGATCAACCAGTGGAACAGCTTGCCAGCGGAGGTTGTGACAGCCCCAACACTTGCGACCTTCAAGGGGAGACTGGACTGCCATCTGTCTCAAATGGTGTAGGAACTCCTGCTTGAGCAGCCGGTTGGACTAGATGACCTACAAGTTCCCTTCCAACTCTAATAATAAATCTAAATCTAAAGTCTTATTCCACAATTGTATCTCGTTGGTCATGGCAAGAGTTAATGACTGGGTTTCCACACGACCATTGTAGCATCTCCCTGGTCACATGATCAAAATTTGGGCACTTGGCAACTGTCAGTTATGACCATTTCACTACCTGGGAGTCATGTGGTCAGAGTTTCTAACCTTCCGAACTCTCTTCCGATAAGCGGAGTCAATGGGGGAAGTAAAATTCGCTGAAGGGCCACACGATCCACTTAATAACTGGAGCAAAAAGATTGTAAAATGGGACAACCAACAATTGCCTTGCATAGCAATGGAAACATTGGGACTTGATGGTGGTCATAAGTCGAGGGTTACCTTTTGTACCACATCTTCAGGATAAAAGACATGCTGTGCCAAGCTTGCCAAGGAAAACATTTAGCCCGTCTAAATTTAGAACGTTTATCATTATGAAGGTCTCTGCCATGTACGCTTCTCCCTGGGGACGTTAATCTCCTCCCTCCATAACTCCTCGAAAGCCAAGTTTAAATTTGCAGATGCAAATCGACTCTGGCAGCCGTTTTCAAGGAAAGGGACAGACCGACCAGGGAGTCGGCTGAGCGACCACGTGAGGGCTCTCTTTAGTCGAGAAAGAACAGGCAAGCACATTCCATAGGGCCTGAGAACCAATACGGAAACCAGTTTTGGCTGTCAGGCTCCAAACCAGAGGTCTTCAAACTTGGCAACTTTAAGACTCGTGGACTTCCAATTCCCAGAATTCTCCAGCCAGCTATGCTGGCTGGAGAATTCTGGGAATTGAAGTCCACGAGTCTTAAAGTTGCCAAGTTTGAGGACCCCCTGCTCCAAACCCATCTTTCCTGTAGGTCAGGGGTCCTCAAACTTGGCAACTTTAAAGACTTGTGGACTTCAACTCCCAGAATTCTCAGTTCGTTCATTTCTCAGCAGCAAAACTCAGGCAGAAGGACGTCATTATCCAGGTCCCATTTATGGTTACTCATTAAAAAAAAAGAAAGAAACAGGAGTCTGGTGCCATTTCCCAATTCACACATTTTATTAAAAAGTGTGAGCTGCAGCCTGGAAAAAAAGAGTATGGAGGCTAAAATATATGAAGAACGGTTGCAGGAACTGGGTGTGGCTAGTTTAATGAAAAGAAGGACTAGGGGTGTCATGATAGCAGTGTTCCAATATCTCAGGGGCTGCCACAAAGAAGAGGGAGTCAAGCTATTCTCCAAAGCACCTGAGGGCAGAACAAGAAGCAATGGGTGGAAACTAAACAAGGAGAGAAGCAACTTAGAACTAAGGAGAAATTTCCTGACAGAACAATTAATCTGTGGAACAGCTTGCCTCCAAAAGTTGTGAGCGCTCGAACACTGGACGTTTTTAAGAAGATGTTGGATAACCATTTGTCTGAAGTGGTATAGGGTTTCCTGCCTAAGCAGGGGGTTGGACTAGAAGACCTCCAAGGTCCCTTCCAACTCTCCTATTCTATTCTATTCTATTCTATTCTATTCTATTCTATTATCTGCATCTACACTATAGTCTGTGAACTGAGGGGTCCTTGGTGCACTCTGAGCATGGTGGTTTTCTTGCACCTGTTTCATTACCCAAACTAGGTAGCATAATCGGTCTTGGTACTAGGAAGAGGAAGAGCAGAAGGAAGGAGTACTCTAGTGTTCCTGTCAGCCGTGGAAGCTTCTGTGGGACTTTGGGCCAAGCCCTCTGTCTTCCTGAGGGCTAGTGTGATATCATGGCTGGCTCATTTCAACCCTGAGCTACAAATATTCTCCTGTGTTGGTATTCTGCAAACTGTTAGGGAGGGTCTGTCTTCACCCTCTTTCTCTCACACATGATATCTGGGCTGAGTTGCCTCTTACTCCTCTGGACTGCATCCACTCCCTCATCCGGATCTACTGGTATATCTTTACTACCTACCACCCCTTCTCCATTTTGTGGTCCCCTTTCCAACCCCAACATGACTCTAGGGCAGTGATGGCTAACCTTTTTGTCGTCGCGTGCCGAAAGCATGCGTGCCTGACAGTGTGTGTGTGCGCCCACACCCATAATGCAATGCATTATGGGTGTGGGCCCCCCCCACAGACCCCACACACATGCGTGCATGACCTGTGTTCCCCCACCCCGTGCATGCACACATGACCCCGTGCCCTCACCCCGCATGCGTGACTCCTGTGCTGCCCCCACACATGCACGTGACTCCCCTCACATGCGCATGTGATCCCCCCAGCCCCCGCACATGCATGTGCATTCCCCCATCTTCCCCTGCCCCCATGCATGCATGTGTGACCCCTGCACATGCGCACACGACCCCCCCCGTCCCCCTGGACAT
Organism: Diadophis punctatus similis; assembly: GCA_023053685.1. NCBI lineage: Eukaryota > Metazoa > Chordata > Lepidosauria > Squamata > Dipsadidae > Diadophis > Diadophis punctatus. The sequence goes on from JALIGW010000024.1 coordinate 11,690,376, forward strand.
GTGAGTGCGCCTCCCACATGCGCCCTGTCCCCACACATGTGCAGCATAGACCCGAAAATCAGCTGGCCAGTGGGAGGCACGCATGCATGCGCCGTGGAGCTCAGCTGGGGCGACGGCTTGTGTGCCCGCAGAGAGGGCTCTGTGCGCGACCTCTGGCACGTGTGCCATAGGTTCGCCATCACGGCTCTAGGGGGTGACACGTAAAATTAGCAATGAAGTTCATAGAAGCAGCAAGTGACATCACAGGACATCACGTCAAATAATGTCCATTATGTTAATGTGCATCATAACATCCTAGATGATCTGATACCAGTGGCTTGTTCCTCCACTCTGACTGATCCATGGCTCTTTGAAGTTAAAATAGAGCTGTTATTACCACAACTGAATGGGTTACAGTCCTAGCACCAGCTGCTAAGATACACATCTATTTATTTAATTTATATCCTGTCTTTATATTATTTTTGTAAATAACTCAAGGTGGCAAATGTACCTACTACGCCTTCCTTCTGCTCTTCCTCACAAATAACCCTGTGAAGTGACTTGGACTGGTTTGGCTCTGCAACCAAACAAGACAGACACAGACCTCAGAGGATAATCAGAACTGCAGAAAAAACAATTGCTACCAACCTGCCTTCCATTGAGGACCTGTATACTCCACAAGTCAAAAAGAGGGCTGAGAAAATATCTACAGACCCCTCACATCCAGGACATAAATTGTTTCAACTTCTACCCACAAAAAGACACTATAGGGCACTGCACACCAGAACTACTAGACACAAGGAGTTTTTTCCCCCATGCCATCACTCTGCTATACAACTAATTCCCACAACACTGTCAAACTACTAAGACTATTACTATTATTCTTCTCATCCTTCCTATTACCTATTTCCTTTTCTACTTATGACTATAACTTTGTTGCTTGTATCTTTACTATTTATATTGTTTTATTTAGTTTACCTAGTATGATTTTTGTTGATTGCTTATTTAGTATCCTATGACTATCACTAAGTGTTGTATCCTATGATTCATGATGAATGTATTTTTATGATGACTATGATCATGTTTTATCACTTATAGCTTTTATGTACACTGAGAGCTTATGCACCGGAGACAAATTCCTTGTGTGTCCAATCACACTTGGCCAATAAAGGATTCTATATTCTATATTCTACGTATTTCAACCCAATGTGCATGCATACACAAACATACACACATGCACACACACATACCATTTTTGTGGGAGCGTTGTGTTCTTTTAAACAATGTAAATATGTCTTCAAGTGATCGAAAGGAGAGAAAAATACAGCCTGAGCAAACAGTAAAGTTGATCAGAGCTTACTAGCTAGGGAAAAAGGAAGGGGACGGGAAATGAGCTACCAAAAGTTCCTCTTTATGATGTGTGAAACACACTTTGTTTCAATATTTCACTTTTCTATATCTGTAGCATGGTTTGTCAAACTTAACAACTTTCAGTTATGTGGATTCCCAGCACTCTGATTTATCCTTTACTATTATTTTGAAGAACTAAAGTGACTATGTTTACAAAAAATTGTCGCTTTAAAAAAAAAAAAACCTGTTGACTGGGGCCTAAAGAACAATTCTATGTCTAAAGTACATAGAATATTAAGTTAGTAAGAAATCATGTTGCGGAAATCCACCCACTTAGATCTTTAGAATCATGCTGATAAAAATCACAAGATTCCTTCCTTCCTTTCCTTCCTGTCCAATCTGCTGAAAAAAATCATGACAATCTTTCCTTCTTTCCTTTCTGTCTGTCTTTCTTTCTTGTCTCTCTCTCCCTTCCTTCCTTCCTTCCTTTCTTTCTTTCTTCCTTCTTTCCTTTCCTTTCTGTCTGTCTTTCTTGTCTCTCTCCCTTCCTTTCTTCCTTTCTTTCTTTCTTTCTTCCTTCTTTCCTTTCCTTTCTGTCTGTCTTTCTTGTCTCTGTCTCTCTCTTCCTTCCTTCCTTTCTTTTTCTTTCTTCCTTCTTTCCTTTCCTTTCTATCTTTCTTTCTTGTCTCTCTCTCTCCCTTCCTCTTCTTTCTTTCTTTCTTTCTTCTTTCCTTTCCGTCTGTCTTTCTTTCTTCTCTCTCTCCCTTCCTCTTTCTTTTTTCTTTTTCTTTCTTCCTTCTTTCCTTTCCTTTCTTTTCTGTCTGTCTTTCTTGTCTCTCTCCCTTCCTTCCTTCCTTCCTTTCTTTCTTTCTTCCTTCTTTCCTTTCCTTTCTGTCTTTCTTTCTTGTCTCTCTCTCTTCCTTCCTTCCTTTTTCTTCCTTCCTTCTTTCCTTTCCTTTCTGTATGTCTTTCTTTCTTGTCTTTCTCCCTGCCTGCCTTCCTTTCTTTTTCTTCCTTCCTTCCTTCTTTCCTTTCCTTTCTGTCTGTCTTTCTTGTCTCTCTCTCCCTTCCTCTTTCTTTCTTTCTTTTTCTTTCTTTCTTCCTTCTTTCCTTTCCTTTCCTTTCCTTTCTGTCTTTCTTTCTTCTCTCTCTCTCTCTCTCTCTCTCTCTCTCTCTCTCTCTCTCTCCCTTCCCTTTCTTTCCTTCCTTCCTTCCTTCCTTCCTTTCTCTTCCGGAATTCCAGTCCCACTTCGAATCTTCTAGGCATGAATGGCCATGACTTCTGCCTGACCAATTCTGTTAGATCCAAGCCAAAGAGGACTGATGGTTGCATAGCAACTTAGCAAATTGGATCACATGCTCAAGCCACAAGAGAGACTTATGCAAAGATGAGCAGAAAGTGCTGCGCTCAGAAGCATGAATAGTCAAAATCCCCAAACCCACACAGCCTTTTCTTCTTTTCATTTTTTTATTTTATTTTTTTCCAGCCGTCTTCACAGGCAGGCGTTAGATGCGCAGAGCTCTGGCACAACTGAACCGGTGACGAGCGGAGCTCCAAGCGAAGAGCCTGCATGTGGTAAGAAGCAACTAACTTTCCAAGCTCTATAAATAGCTCTGCAGCATAACGTGTGATCTCTTCCTATCTGATGTTTGCAAGGAAAATATTGTTTTTAAATGTAGATCTCAGGCAGTCACAAGATCTGCAAAAGGCAGCCTGGCTTTAAGCTTTTTAAAAGTATGGAACATGACGGTTACTAGGGAGGAAGCAGGAAGTGATTTCTGAAAAAGGAAAAACAAAAACAAAACAAAAATTCAAAAGAGAATCCTAAAGAACTAAACTTAAGTGAGGAAGCTGAAAGGGGGAGGGAGGCTCTTTAGCAGAAGAAACGAAGGGGAGGAGGAAAGTTCCTGCAAGTTCTGACAGTGCAGTTTCGCAAACATAAAAGGTTTTAGTTCATTTGATAAACCATAGTTTAATAACCGATTCCCTGATGCGTGAATCCAGGCTGAAATTCCTGTGTCCCGAATGGAATCCCTATTCATTGCCATTAGCTAATACTTAAGTCAGTCAAGAAACTGATATTGAAAGAAAAGTAGGGTATACCGTATTTTTCGGAGTATAAGACGCACCTTTTTCCTCTCTAAAAGTGGCTGAAAATTTGGGTGTGTCTTATACTTCGAATGTAGCTTTTTTCCCCAGCCCTAACTAGGTGCTAACAGATCTTCCCAGCTCTTACCTTGCAGGCTTTTTCATTGTTACTCTCTCCAAAGAATGTTTTTCCAGCCCTAAGTCTTTGCAGGTTTTTTTTTCATTGCTCTACTTGCTCCGAATAAGTTTTTTTCTAGCCCTAACCAGGTGCTAACTATCTTCCTAGCTCTTACTGGCTTGCAGGCTCTTTCATTGTTACTCTCTCCGAAGAAGGTTTTTTTAAGTCCTAACCAGGAGATAAAATAATGTGCTGAAGCTGCTCCAAATAAGTTTTTTTCTAGCCCTAACTAGGTGCTAACTATCTTCCCAGCTCTTACTGGCTTGCAGGTTCTTTCATTGTTACTCTCTCAAAAGAAGGTTTTTTTAAGTCCTAACCAGGGGATAAAATAATGTGCTGAAGCTGCCCAGACTAAGGACACTAGCCAGATGAATACCTGGTAGGCAGATTGTTTTCCCCTATTTTCCTCCCCAAAAACTAAGGTGCCTCTTATACTCCGGTGCATCTTATACTCCGAAAAATACGGTAATAAACTAAGGCAAACCACCCAAGAACCAGAGATTGGCAGGGAAACACAACAGCATCCAAATAGTTCTTACAACAGATAGTACTTACAACTTACGACCTACCGTAAGTTATCTCACCCATGTAGCTTATGTTTTTTCCATCCTGTCTCAAGATATGCAGGCATGCATTTCAACGCTGTTGCAAAAGGTAATAAACAATGCAACACGGATGGTAAGTTTTCAGAGTGTTGCTAATACCATCTTCCATCTTACTCAGATAATTTCTTCTGCTGGTTGTCTAGGAGTTACTGGGAAAGACTGGCAAAATCCAGGGGTACAATAGTTGTCACTCGGGGCTCACATTCTGGACATTTGGGGGGGGGGTTGGAGAGAATGGCCTCGTTTTTGCAATCTGTCTCTAACGGCAAAGATTCCAAGAAGCAGGATATATTTTTCATGCATACCCTGTTTCCCCGAAAATAAGCGCCAACCCCAAAATAAGCCCTAGCACAATTTTTCAAGATGCTTGCAATATAAGCCCTACCCGCAAAGTAAGTCCCAGTTAAGATCAGCAGCCAGACGGACGCAATTAGTACCGTATTTCCCCCAAAATAAGACCTAACCAGAAAATAAGCCCTAATGCACCTTTTGGAGCAAAAAATAATATAAGACCCACATGATATCAGGGCTCAGGGTTGACTCAGCCTTCCATCCTTCCGAGGTAGGTAAAATGAGGACCCAGATTGTTGGGGGCAATGTAAATATACATTGCTTACTGGTGTAAACCGCTTAGCGAGTGCTTGCACTGTGAGGCGGTATATAAATGTCACTAATAAATAAATAAATAAGACCCAGTCTTGTTTTCGGGGAAACACGATATTTGTTTGCCCCGGAAGTTATCATCCTCCAGTAGGATAGATAGATTTTCCAGGCCTTTGTTCATCTTAATTTTGCTGAGTCTTCTTGGCATATGTGCCTTCAGGAAGACCAGTCTCCTGCTGGGGAAAAAGAGGCATAGCTTCAGAGGCCAAACTTTGCCTAGGGATGACTCCTCCAGCATCTCAATTCACATGTGGTGTTAAACTAAGTTTGCTCATAGCCACAATGGTTCGAGCTCAGCGGCGGGTTCCTCCCTTACCGGTGCCGGTGCGCTGCGCGCGCATCTCCACGCTTCGGGCACACGTGCACTCGCTAGGTGCGTGAGTCCCCTCGCGCAATTTTGCTTCTGCGCATGCGTGGAAGCAAAATCATGCCGAAATCTCGCGAGGGGATGCACGTGAGAGATTTCGGCGCGATTTTGCTTCTGTGCATGCACAAAAGCAAAATTGAGTCCCCCGGGAGTTGGGCGGCATATAAATCCATTTAAATAAATAAATTAAATAAATAAATAAATAAATTGACCAAAAATTCACGGGGAAAAATGGCGACGTGCACGGTGGACCGGCAAAGAGGGCTCCGGAGCGGTCGCGTGCAAATTGCGCAATCGGCCGCTCCCTACCGGAGCTGCGCATTGGGCAGCTCCGGCAGGAACCCACCTCTGGTCGAGCTAGCTAGATGCATAATGTTATGTCATCGATTTTGATAAATAAATAATGCCTGGCTAGAAAGCTGTCTTGACAAATAAAACTGAATGTACCTTAATGCGTTCCAAAAATTTATCCTATATATTTTAAAAAAAATCCCTAGGCATTCAGTTCAAGTCACAATGATGTCACACGCATTGTAATCTCATTGCGCAAGTGACATAAATCTCACCGTATACAATGCACGTGGAGACTTTTAATGCTAGGAAGGGTGGTTTGTATTGATGGCGTGATAAAACATTAGTTCTTCTACGTTAGTAAATAAAATGGCTTCTCCATTTTCCTGCCAACTTTTTAATTGCCTATCAAGTTTACTTACTTAGCTATCTGTCAGATTACTATTTAAAAGTGGGTAACATACTGCCAAAGACCACTACTAATAAGTAGGTTCAAGACACAATCTGCCCAAGATACTTCTGTCACTATGTAGATTTACAAAGTAGTAAAAAAATAAGCAAGTACATAAATATTTCTTTTAACAGCATGGTCATCCCATTTTCAGATATCCCCACAATGCAAAAGTACCTATATATTTTAGTTTTTTCAAGCAAATACTTCCTGGAAATTCTACGTTAAGAAATACTACGTGTTGGGAAATTTCTGGGCAAATTTTCAAAGTATTTATGGGGCTAGGAAACTTTCTAAAACTTGAACTTGAACTACCTCTCTTCAGGCTTAGTCCTACACCCCAATATCGGGACCTCACAGGCTCTTTGGCTCTTAAGTCAAAAGCAATGTTTACACAACTCCCATCCTATTAAAAAAAACGGTTTACAAGTCACAACAGCTCAGTGAAAAGCAAACAAGCCTATTATGTCTCAGTTTGTTGCCTAACTGGATCATCTCCAGTTTAGAAGGAAGGAAGAGAGAAAGGAAGAGAGGGGGAGAGAGAGAAAGAAAGGAAGGAAGGAAGGAAAGAAGGAAAGAAGGAAAGGAGAAAGGAAGGGGAGAGGGAGAGAAAGAAAGGAAGGAAGGAAGGAAGGAAAGGAAGAGAGAAAGGAAGAGAGGGGGAGGGAGAGAGAAAGAGAAAGAGAAAGAAAGAAGGGAGGAAGGATAGAAAGGAAGGGAGAAAGGAAGAGAGGAAGAGAGAGAGAAAGAAAGAGAGAGAGAAAGAAAGAGGAAGGAAGGAAGGAAGAGAGAAAGGAAGAGAGGGGAAGAGGGAGAGAGAGAGAGAAAGAAAAAGAAGGAAGGAAGGAAAAGAAAGAGAAAGGAAGGGAGAAAGGAAGAGAGAGAGAGAAAGAGAGAGAAAGAAAGAGGAAGGAAGGAAGGAAGGAAGAGAGAAAGGAAGAGAGGGGGAGAGGGAGAGAGAGAAAGAAAGAAGGAAGGAAAGAAAGGAAGGAAGGAAGGAAGGAAGGGAGAGAGGGAGAGAGAAAGAAAAAGAAAGAAAAGGAAGGAAGGAAAGAAAGAAAGAGAAAGGAAGAGAGGAAGAAAGAAAGAAAGAAAGAAAGAAAGAAAGAAAGAAAGAAAGAAAGAAAGAAAGAAAGAAAGAAACGCGGCGGAGACGACAGCGCGATCGTCCGGGGCCCAACGGCAGCCGGGCGCTTGCATCCAGGCTGGACGGAAGCTCCGATCTCCCCGGCCATGTGCGGGACCCGCCGGCCACGAAGCCCGCAGGGCGGCGAGTCTTGGCCGCTCAGCTGGAACGGCGGGCTGTGGAGAGCCTGGCGTGTGTGCGCGCAGCAGCCGGGCCAGGCGAGGAAAGCGCGCGGGACCCCCGTGGGAACGTGGCGTTGGAGAGGGGTTGGCTGGCCTTTTCGGGGAGGGACCGAGTAGATGCCCTTTTCGGGGAGGAGGAAGAGGAGGAGGGATGGGTGGTGTGCGTGCTGTGCGCACCCGAACACACCCACCCGCGTAGGGGCTGGAGCTCGGGGAGGGCGCGCCCGCCGCTGGAGGACGGGAAGGTGGCGCAATGGGTCGGAAGCCGAGGAGGGCCCGGAGTGGAAGATGAGCAGCCTGCCTTCTCACCCGGGGCTCCGGAGCGACGGTGGGCGCCAGCGGAGCCGAGGGTCCTGCGCTTGGGGCGCGTGGGTGCGGCTCCCGCCGGCGCTTTAAGACAAGCCCAAAGAAGTCGGAACGAGGTTCGCTTGGCTCGGGAGTCCGTCCGGGAAAGCTCTCGCGGTTGGCACCCGAGGAAGTGGGCGTAGGATTGGGGCAAGTGCTTGGCAGAGTTCCGCTTTGAGCCTTTTGTGTCTCTTTTTTTCTTCCAAATGAATCTTTCCAGAGAGCCACTTGAAATTGCACCCTAGGGCAGAGCGACCTCTTGCAACCCAACGAATGGGCAGAGAGGATCACAGTTGATCCGGCCTTCCTTCTCTTTCACCCCGCTTTGCCAGCCGACCCTGGGGTAGGTTTGTGCTGGAATCTTGCATTGGCACAGGGATTAGAATACAGTAGTGCCGTCTAACTCAGTGTTTCCCAACCTTGGCAACTTGAAGATGTCTGGACTTTAACTCCCAGAATTCCCCAGCCAGCGAATGCTGGCTGGGGAATTCTGGGAGTTGAAGTCCAGACATCTTCAAGTTGTCAAGGTTGGGAAACACTAACTCACTGCCAGGAGTTCGAATCTCACCAGGCTCAAGGTTGACTCAGAGCCTTCCATCTTTCTGAGGTCGGTAAAATGAGGACCTTAGATTGTTGATATGCTGACTCTGTAAACCAGGGGTCCCCAAACTTGGCCACTTTTAAGACTTGTGGACTTCAACTCCCAGAATTCTCCAGCCAGCTATGACCTCGACATAGCTGGCTGGAGAATTCTGGGAGTTGAAGTACACAAGTCTTAAAAGTAGCCAAGTTTGAAGACCTCTGCCAGTGTGAACCGCTTAGAGAGGGGCTGTAAAGCACTGTGAAGCGGTATAAGTCTAAGTGCTTTTGCTATCAATAGGTCCTTTCCTTGCATTCTGAAACTAAGGCTTTCTGATCCTTTTAGGAACCGGGAATTCCCAGCCCAAAGTTTTATTATGCGGAGCTGAACCGTCTGCAGATCTTGCTCGCTTGGTGTATTCAGCCTTTCCCTGTGCAGTCAGCAGGCAAAAACGTGAATTTTTCATTCACTTATCAGGTGCACAAAGTTGATTTAGCTGCAAAAGTGCTGGATTGTGAAGCAAAAGAGGCTACCCTCTTAACTTTCCAAGATAGTTGTGTTTGTTTGCTTTTTTTTTTTTAAAGTGAAACTCAGTATCCTTTGAGTAGGCAAACATATATTCTGTTTGATGTCAGAAAACAGATATATGAAATATATAAAAATGTTACCTTCGGGTTGCTTAAGTTCAGCTTAATGGGGCTACCGGAATTCAAGCTCATTTGCAGTGTGATTTTTTTTTTAAAAAAAGTGGGTCACAGAAGCAGTTCTCCTGCAAACATTTATATGGTAAAATTAAATGTAAAGGTTTTATTAGAGTATAGAATAACGTATAAAATACAAAAGAAAACAGGAAGGGGGGGGGGAAAGGGGAATGAGAAGAATTAAGAGGTCGATCCTCAAATGCACGCTTGAGCCAAAAGTCTAAAAAGTTTGGTCTAAAAAGTTTAAATGCAGTATTATTATTTTTTTTGTTCTTCCCTTTCATCATATCCGATTCTTGGAGACTTGCCTGGACATGTGTTTTTTTTTTTTTTTTTTTTTTTTGAGTTTTAGAAGAGGTTTGCTGCCATTACCTCCTCCTTAGGGCTGAAAGAAAGTGACTGGCTTGAGATCACCCACCTGGCTTTGTGCCTAAAACTAGAACCCATGGTCTTCCAGTTTGTAGCCGTTGTTGCTTTAACTACTATTTATTATTTATTTATTTATTTATTTACTTTGTCAACAGGTGTACAAGATAACAGATATGATATAAACATAAACAAAAGCAAAGTATGTATAGGTAAAAATTAGACAATAGGACAGAAGGACAGGGACGGTAGGCACGCTGGTGCGCTTATGCATGCCCCTTACAGACCTCTTAGGAATGGGGTGAGGTCAACTGTAGACAGTCTAAGGCAGTGATGGCGAACCTATAGCACGCGTGCCATAGGTGGCACCGCGGAGCCATATCTGGCGGCACGCGAGCCGTTGCCCTAGCTCAGCTCCAGCGCGCATGTGTGTGCCGGCCAGCTGATTTTTGTCTTGTGTGGAGGCTCTGGGAGGGTATTTTAGGTTTCCGGGGGGCCAGGGGGCGTTTTCGCCCTCCCCAGGCTCCAGGGAAGCCTCTGGAGCCTGGGGAGGGCGAAAAACGGGCCTACTGGGCCCACCGGAAGTTGGGAAACTAGCCGTTTCCGGCCTCCAAAGGGCCTCTGCAGGGGCGGGGGAGGCTGTTTTCATCCTCACCAGGCATTGAATTATGGGTGTGGGCACTCACATGTGCGTGATAGCACACGCGCACGCGCTTTTGGCACCTGAGGGAAAAAAGGTTCGCCATCACTGGTCTAAGGTTAAAGTTTTTGGGTTTACTACACCAAACTGGCTCTCAAACAGAATTTTGGTTGGTTTGTTTTTTAACCTTTGGTTAAAGCAGTGCTTCTCAATTATTTTCTGTTACCCCCCCCCCCCTAGGAAGAAGTAAACATTTCGCGCGCCCCCCCCCCCCAACTCTCTGATCTGGGTCCAAATGGAATTTTAGTGTTAATATTTATTATTTTACTTATTATAAGCTGCAAGCAAACTATTGGCTGGGGAAGGGAAGGAGGCTTTAGGGTGCTGTTTGAAGCTTTCGCCCAGCTGCAGAGGATGCTCCTCCTTGTCCAGCAGCAGGTTCGGTTCATGGCTACCGCGGCGCCTGCCGAGAACAACAAGAACCCATGCAGCCGCCCCGCCCCGCCTGGCCGTCTTCTCTTCCGGGCTCGGAGCAGCGTGCAACTGGGAAAACACTCCCCATCTGGGGGAATCGATCGAGAGGGACCACACATTTTCCCCGGGGTCACACGCGCCCCCCCTGGCATTGCTCCGCTCCGCCCCCAGGGGGGCCTGCCCCACTATTTGAGAAACACTGGGTTAAAGGCAGGTTTTTTTGGCAAGACAGATGCTGGTGAGGAAGCTTTTAACACGGTTTAGGATTCCCATCAAAGGGGATTTTAAACCCTTCTCCATATTGTCTCTGCTCTCTGTCTGACTCAGCCCCTTTCACGTTATAGTTATATTGAGGGAAGGAAAAGAAAGACTATTTGGGCAGGGGCGGGTTCCAATTTTTTTTACTACCACTCTGTGGGCGTGGCTTATTTTGTGGGTGTGGCTTGCCGGCCATGTGACTGGGTAGGCGTGGCTTGCCGGCCATATATTAGTTATTTCAGAGAGATGTTACTACTATTTTTGCTATTTTATACCTTACATGAAAAGCTTTGCATACAAAGTGCGTGTTACACCATGGCAACACAGCAACCTTTATATGCAGAAAATGCTATAGTTAAAAGACAAGCAAGTCTCAGACAGCATTTTTGGTTTCAGTCATGGATTCCTTAGACGAAAATATTGAGGACTGTTAAAAGAACGGTATCTTTTAACAGTCCTCAATGCTTTCGTCTAAAGAATAACAGTATAAAACTGTATAAAATTAACAGTATAAAAGGTTAAGCTTTCGGAAAACGCCCACTTTGGGAAGCTTTAGGCAAAAGCGAAGGAAAAGTGTCAAATGCGAGCTTCTTATTATTTTCAAGCGAAGGGATGGGGAAAAACTTAATTGTCAGGTTTCTGGGCATGCGCAGAAGAAATTTTTTTAAAAAATTAAAAAAAATTTAAAAATGGTGGTGCCCAGGCACCGGCAACCGACCGCACCGGTACTGTGATGTCACCAGCGGGCCGCTACCGGTGCGATAGAGTGGACCGCACTGGTAGGAACCCACCACTACATTTGGGCAAAGAAAAGAATTCCTTTTCATTCAAAGCTTCCAAGGACAAGGCTGGGTGGGAGGGTAGATACACAGATAATGCTCGACATAGGACAGCAATTGAGCCCAAAATTTATAGAATAGAATTCTTTATTGGCCAAGTGTGATTGGACGCACAAGGAATTTGTCTTAAGTGTATATGCTCTCAGTGTGCATAAGGAGAATAAAATACATTAATCAAGAATAAAAAAGATGCAACACTTAGTGATAGTCACGGTTACTAATAAGCTATCAAATTGTACTAGGAAACGAATAAAAACAATATAAATTGAAAGATACAGGCAACATGGTTATAGTAATAAGTGGGAAGAGATAGATACTAGTAAGGAAAAGAATAATAATAGTAATACAGTCTTAAGTAAATTATTTGACAGTGTTGTGGGAATTATTTGTTTAGCAGATTGATGGCGTTTGGGAAAAAACTGTTCTTGTGTCTAGTTGTTCTGGTATGCAGTGCTCTATAGCGTCGTTTTGAGGGTAGGAGTTGAAGAAATTTATGTCCACGATGCGAGGGGTCAGTAAATATTTTCACAGCCCTCTTTTTGACTCGTGCAGTATACAGGTCTTCAATGGAAGGCAGGTTGGTAGCAATTGTTTTTTTCTGCAGTTCTGATTATCCTCTGAAGTCTGTGTCTGTCTTGTTGGGTTGCAGAGCCAAGTCAGTTTTGTCCCATTTTACGACTTTTCTTGCCATATTGCTTAAGTGAATCACTGCAGTCAAAAATTAGTAACACCGCTGTTAAGTGAATTTGGCTTCCCCAGTGTCGTCAGAAGTGCGCAAAAGACGATCACATGACCCCGGGACACTGCAACCGTCATAAATGTGAACCCATTGTCAAGCATCTGACCGTAAATCACATGACCATGGGGATGTTGCAACCGTCGTAAGTGTGAAAAACGGTTATACATCACTTTTCTCAGTGCCGTTGTAACTTTGAACGGTTACTAAATGAACTGTTGTAAGTCAAGGATACCTTTGGATGTGTTTGAATCTGATGGAAAGTACACATAGGTGTTGCACATCTGTGGCCTTTCTAAGCTCACTTTTAGCTCTGGTCGCATCTGCTGTTAGCACACGCACAGCCCTTGCCATCCCCCATCCTGCCCTCTGGGAGTTAAAAATATTTGCCTCCTGGAAATTAAAATATATTCCGCTCTTTCTTGAAGCTACAGGTATTCTGAAATGGCAAATTACAGGCAGTTAGTTCTGAACTTACAACCATTCGTTTGTGATTGTTCAAAGTTACAACAGCTCTGAAAAAGCGAGTTATGACCATTTTTCACATTTATGACCGTTGCAGCATAAGAGCCGGGGTGGCGCAGTGGTTAGAATGCTGTACTGCGGGCTATTTCTGCTGACTGCCAGCAGTTCAACAGTTCGATTCTCACCGGCTCAAGGTTGACTCAGCCTTCTGAGGACAGTAAAATGAGGACCCAGATTATTGGGGGAATATGCTAACTCTGTAAACTGCTTAGAGAGGGCTGTAAAACACTGTGAAGTGGTATATAAGTCTAAGCTACTATTGCTACCGATGTCTTATCTCTATCTCTCTGTCACTGTTTCTGTCTGTCTGTCTATCATCTCTCTCTTAATTATCTATCTATCTATCTATCTATCTATCTATCTATCTATCTATCTATCTATCTATCTATCTATCTATCTATCTATCTATCTATCTATCCATCCATCCATCCATCCATCCATCCATCCATCCATCCATCCACCTCTCATCTGTCAATCTTAATCTATCTATTAGAATGCAGTATTGCAGGCTAATCTAGCTCACTGCCAGAAGTTGACTCAGCCTTCCATCCTTCCGAGGTGAGTAAAATGAGGACCCAGATTGTTGGGGGCAATAGGCTGACTATGTAAACTGCTTAGAGAGGGCTGTAAAGCACTCTGAAGCGGTATATAAGTCTAAGTGCTATTGCTATTGCTCTTCCTTTTTCTTTCCCCTTCCTTCCTTCCTTCCTTCCTTCCTTCCTTCCTTCCTTCCTTCCTTCCTTCCTTCCTTCCTTCCTTCCTTCCTTCCTTCCTTCCATCCTTCCCTCTGCCCACTGCCAGGAGTTCAATCCTTGACTCAGCCTTCCATCCTTCTGAGGTGGGTAAAATGAGGACCCAGATTGTTGGGGGCAGGAGGCTGACTATGTAAACTGCTTAGAGAGGGCTGTGAAGCGGTGTATAAGTCTAAATGCTATTGCTATTGCTCTTCCTTTTTCTTTCCCCTTCCTTCCTTCCTTCCTTCCTTCCTTCCTTCCTTCCTTCCTTCCTTCCTTCCTTCCTTCCTTCCTTCCTTCCTTCCTTCCTTCCTTCCTTCCTTCCTTCCTTCCTTCCCTCTGCCCACTGCCAGGAGTTCAATCCTTGACTCAGCCTTCCATCCTTCCGAGGTGGGTAAAATGAGGACCCAGATTGTTGGGGGCAGGAGGCTGACTATGTAAACTGCTTAGAGAGGGCTGTGAAGCGGTGTATAAGTCTAAGTGCTATTGCTGTTGCTATCCCCATGGTTACATGATCAAAATTCAGATGCTTGGCAACTGAGTCATATTTATGATGGTTGCCGTGTCCTGGGATCATGTGATCGCTTTTTCTGATCTTGTGGCAAGCAAAGTCAATGGGGAAGCCGGATTTACTTAACAACCGTGCTACTAACTTAACAAATGCAGTGATTCACAACTGTAACCCAAAAGCCATAGCAACAGCACTTAGACTTAAATACCACTTCACAGTGCTTTACAGCCCTCTCTAAGCGGTTTACAATATCAGCATATTGCCCCCAACCATCTGGCTCCTCCTTTTACCGACCTCAGAAGGATGGAAGGCCGAGTCAGAATTGAACTGCCAGCAGTCGGCAGAATTAGCCTGCAATACTGCATTCTAACCACTGCGCTACCACAGCTCTATAGAGAAAAGTGGTAAAATAGGGCAACACGTGCTGAACTTAGCAATGGACATTTTGGGCTCAGTTGTGGCTATATATCGAGTACTGCCTGTATATTTTACGATCCGTGGGATGACGGGCGCTTACTCTGGGCTTTGTCCTTGTTCTCTATCTGACAGTTTGTCTGCATGCATGCAACCAACCAACCCGATAGCACCAAAATAGAACAGTTGTACCTTGAAACTTGCCAGCCTTTGGCTGTCTGGCACCTCTATGAGAACTGAAAGCAGGACGTGCAGTCCCATATTACGGTATCTCCGGCGAGATTTGGCAGAAAAAGAAAGCTAGCGGCTGGCTGGCTGGCTGGACTAAAGCTGCACACTGTGTTAAGGCGAGGATTTGAGTTTTGCTCACCTTGGGCCAGTTTCAACTGTTAATCTCATTGTTTGGCATCCTCCTTTTTTTTAAAAAAAAAAAAGGGATGTTTTTTTAAAACATCCTTTTCTGTTTTTATTTTTGCTCAGTGGATTGAACAAGAAGAGAAGCTAGTTTTGTCAAACACAGCTGAGACCTGGTCTGTAGGCAACCAAGTGGTACTAGTACCACTCTATAAAGCCTTGGTCAGACCACATCTAGAGTACTGCATCCAGTTTTGGTCACCACATTACAAAAAAGACATTGAAACGTCACATTTTGGTGACGAATTTGGAAACATCTTCGATATCTGTAGAGGTGACGTGTGCCATCGGTAAAACATTTTACATTGGTTTTCCTTGAACGCAACTGACTTTGTAATTTGCCAGTTTGTTGTCCATAATTTTTCCCAACTATCTAAATCTATCGGGTGTCCAAAATTTCTTGCCCGCCTGGTCATAGGTTCTTTCACTATCTCCTCCTCTGTTTTATATCTTTTATATATGGAGTGGGCGGCATACAAATGCGGCAAATAAATAAATAAATAAATAAATAAATAAATAAATAAATAAATAAATAAATAAATAAATAAATAAATAATAAAAAATAAAAATAAAAATAATAAAAATAAAAATAAAAATAAAAATAAAAATAAAAAAAATAAATCCATAAATAAATAAATAAATAAATAATAAAATCTAAGTAAAAATTTATAGATTTTATAGATTTTGCCAATTAGTTTTTCCTCTGTACCAAGGAGTATCCTGTCAAAGTCGCCTATTCCCATTTGAAATCCATATGCTTTGTTATCCCGTTGAAATTTAACTTGTATCTGAGAGTAGGTCCACCAATCGAATTCTATACCACTTTCGGCCAATTTTTCCTTAGATCTCAACTTTTGTTGTTGATTCAAAAGTTCTTTATATTTTATTATCCTATATCATAATGTGTTAAACTTGGGTGTCTTAGTGATTCTGTTGGTGAGATCCAGTTTGGCGTGGACTACCTGTCACGTAGTGAATATTGCCAGTTGTATGTCTATGCAGGGTGATGCATCCCTATTCAAATATTATGGTACATTCCAATACAAGCAGGACACGTGATGTGATCTTCTGCGCATGTGTGCATTCCTGATTCTCCATTATTCTCTTCTACCTTTGACTCTGACCGGAGCGGTCACGATTTATTAGCAAAGATGTAACTATTCATGATTTATTGTTTTTGTACCGAAATAAATATTTTCTATTAGATTTTAATCTCGGCTTTATTTTCTAACTGTTTGGATTCCAAGAAAAGATCCACATTGCCTCTATGAGATTTATTCTCACCTTAACACTACATATATTGTTAAGGGGTCTTATGTTCTCTGTCCTTTCTTATCCTTTCTTAAAAAAAAAATCTTTTCAGGCAGGACGTTTTTACAGATAGAAATTTGACATGTAAAACTTACCGTAATTACATCCCCAGATTAGAAGAAGAAAAAAACTTCCACTTTTAACGTTCTGCTGATTAACTTCTTGCTTATCTTGCACCTGTGTTAGATGCTTTTGAAGAAAGGAAAAAAAACCATATATAATCTATCAATGCTGATCTGCAGCCTTGGGAAAACTTATTTTAAGGTTACTCAGCTTTGCTAGGTAAATATGTCTGGGCACGAATAAATGAGATAAGTTGGCTTTTCTTTCTTTCGAGGTTGCTTTGCAGCCAAGCGAAGGTTGCTTTTTGCATCCACTGTTCCTCTTTCCTTCCCACTATTTCTATCCTGGCCAAAGGTTAGCCGGTTTCTATGTGTGTGCATTGCAGGCGTCTTCCTCCTTTCCAATCGATAAGTCCCCGTGTGGTTGAACATTAGGACAGGAAGCTGAGCAGACACTAAGATACTTAGGAACTTGGCTGCGTTCCCTGGAATGAAAGAGGATTAGCTTAACTGTTGTGTTCATCCAAAAGTCTTTTTTTTTTTTTTTGGTAGCTGGAGGTTGCCAATAGAAGGAAACCACCTTTTCCCATTTAACAGAATAACAGACTAACAGAGTTGGAAGGGGCCTTGGAGGTCTTCTAGTCCAACCCACTGCTCAAGCAGGAAACCCTATACCCTTTCAGACAAATGGTTGTCCAGTCTCTTCTTAAAAACCTCTAGTGTTGGAGCACCTACAGCTCCTGAAGGCAAGACACTGGTTAATTGTTCCTCTGTTAGGAAATTAGTTAGTTTTTGTCCTTGATTAGTTTCCATCCATTGCTACTTGTCCTGATTTCTGGTGCTTTGGAGAATAAGTTGACCCCCTCTTCTTTGTGGCAGCCCCTTACATATTGGAACACTGCTATAATGTCACCCCTAGTTCTTCTTTTCATTAAACTACACCAGCGATTCTCAACCTGTGGGTCGAACGACCCTTTCACAGGGGTCGCCTAAGGCCATCGGAAAACACATATTTCCGATGGTCTTAGGAACCGAGACACCGCTCCTCTATCTATCTCCAGGCGGGTCCACCCACATGCAAATAGACTACTGCAAAAAAAAAAATCTGTACCATGGGAACTTCTGAGCATGCACAGAAGCCGAATTTCTGGCACTGCACATGCATCACCATCTTGTTTTTGGCTTTTTATTTTTTGCAAAAAAATTTTAAAAAATTTTTGGCACTGCGTGCCTGCGCGCACAAAGCACCCACGCACCCACGAGGCGCGGCCACGCAGCGCAGGAGGAAGTGAACCGGCAGCGAGGTAAGTTAGAACCCACCCCTGAGTTTCCTAATAATTTTATTATTTTATGGTTGGGGGTCACCACAACATGAGGAGCTGTATTAAAGGGTCGCGGCATTAGGAAGGTTGAGAACCACTGAACTACACATGCTCAATTCCTGCTGCCATTCTGCATATGTTTTAGCCTCCAGTCCCTTAATCATTAAATTGTCACCGCATCCCCAAGGTCATGTGATCAGAATTCAGGTACCAGAATGTATTTACAATGGTTGCTTTGTCCCAAGATCGCCATTTGCGAACTTCACAGCCGGTTTCTAACGAACAAAGTCAATGGGTGGAAATTGGGATTTGTTTAACAACTGTATGATCCACTTAAGTGTCGTGATTTGCTTAACAACTCTCTCATAAAGGGTCTCAAAAGTGGGTGTGACTCACTTAACAACCGCCTTGTTTACCCACAGAAATTCTGGCCTTCTAGTCAATAAGACAAGAATTGCCTGTACAATATTTTCAGAAATCTCTGATGTTGAGCAGTGCATCCATTTGAAAGCATCTATTCCAGAGGTGTCAAACTCAAGGCCCGGGGGCCGGATCCAGCCGGTAGGGTACTTACATTGAGTTTGAATCTATTGTGTGCTCGTGTGTTGTTGCGGTTGAAGCTGAAGTATTCATTGACAGGAAGGACATTGTGGCAGATGATTTTATGAACTACATTTAGATCAGATCGAAGACGACATAGTTCTAAATTGTCTAATCCCAAAATTTCAAGTCTGGTGGAATAAGGAATTCTGTTGCGAGCAGAGGAGTGGAGGACTCTTCTTATGAAATATTTGTAGGTATAGAGAATTTGTAGGTATAGAGAAGTATAGACAAGTCTCAGCATTTGAAGATCTTTTGAAAGACTTCATTACTGTTCTATCAAATGCTAGTGTTTATCTAAAGCAGGGGTGGCCAAACCGTGGCACATGCGCCAAATGTGGCGCATTGGATGATTACAAGTGGCGCATTGCATCCTTGCGCCTACTTATTTTTTTTAAATAGGTGTCATAACTGAATCCATCTTAATATTTTCAACACCAAAGTGATCTCAGTTCAATTCGTACAGCCTTCGGTAATGTTCAACTTCTCGGTGTCTGAAACTTAGAATGGAACTTGTGAGATGTTCCTTTAGGCAGGTTTACAAACGTACGAATATTTTTATCGGTGTTGCCATTGCGCGTTCCTGCTCAAACGATCGCAAACACCGCGCACCAGCAACACATCATGTGTTTGAAGTTGTGTGCGAATGAGCGGCGAGCGTTCGATATGGTCAGTCAGTTCTGAGTGAGCCATCGTGGCGTGGAGTTTGAAGCAGTGGTTTTATTGAGTGTACTAGCGTGGTTTTTGTATTGAAGTAATTGAAAGACAGATTCAAGATTAACTATATATTACGTTTGTCAAAGAAGAGCGCCACTACTTTTTCTTGACGCGAACATAGAATTCAAACTCCACATAATTGATATTCTGTGTGATACGACGTACGTACTTGTGATCTGTTTGTTCTTTTTCACTTTTTTTTAGTTTAGTTTAGTCCAATAAACATGTGTCTTTTGAAATGGCGTAAATTAATTAATTGAATTGCGTGATTGAGTTATTCCTTTTCCTCCCTTAAGCAAAGCAGATCCTACCCCTATCCCTATTTTACAACCCCAAACGGGAAAGTAAGAAGGTAAAAAACGTGCTTGAGTTGTATGGCGCATCTGAACTCATCTGTGAAAAAATTGGCGCATGGTATGCTTAAGGTTGGCCACCACTGATCTAAAGTATTTCTTGACTGCTGGTTCCTTTGCTGTTGGAAGTCAATCCTAAAAATCAGATTGTACCAGGGGTGGGCTTCTGGGGGTTCGCAGGGGTCTGGGAGAACCTCTAGCTAAGATTCTGTGCAGTCCGGAGAACCCCCAAAATCCCACTCCTGGTTGCCCCCCTGCCCCTCCCCTCCCCAGAGTCCCCACGCGGCCTGTTTTGGATGCAGGTAAGTGCAGGGCGCGCGGGGAGGCTCAGGGAGGGTGAAAAATGGGCCTACCGGAAGTTCGGGAAGGCTGGAAACGGGCCTGTTTCCGGCCTCCAAAGGGCCTCTGGAGCCCGGGGAGGGCAAAAATGCCCACGCCCCGCCATGTTACAGGAGGCAGACTAGGCCACGCCCACCATGGCCACACCCACCCAACAAACGGGCAGAGAACCCCTTGCTAAAATTTTTGAAGCCCATCGCTGTATTGTACCCACCACTTAAGCATCTTCATTGTCAAGTCTAATGTCGGTTCCTATTCCTTTTATCATGATTTTGATTTTCTTTCTATATTATCCTATTTCCATGTTTTTTTTTTAAATTATGCTCCAGTTTCATTACTAGAGCTTGCCAGTCATTTGCATTTTCAGTTGTCTCTAAGGATATAGACAACCAGTTAGGGCTGAAAACATATCTGAAGTTAGGGGGGGTAGTAGATAAACTTACAAAATGGAAGCAATGGAAGACCTGCCAATTTGCAAGATGGCTACCATGGCGGGGGGGGGTGCGCAGCCCATCAGAAAAACATCCCTTGAAACAGACTAAAGTCTGTGCTACCGTATTTTTTGGAGTATAAGACGCACCGGAGTATAAGACGCACCTTAGTTTTTGGGGAGGAAAATAGGGAAAAACAATCTGCCTACCAGGTATTCATCTGGCTAGCATCCTTAGTCTGGTCAGCTTCAGCACGTTATTTTATCCCCTGGTTAGGGCTGGAAAAACATTATTTGGAGAGAGTAACAATGAAAAAGCCTGCAAGCCGGTAAGAGCTGGGAAGATCATTAGCACCTGGTTAGGGCTAGAAAAAGACTTCTTTGGAGCAAGTAGAGCAATGAAAAAAACCCTGCAAAGACTTAGGGCTGGAAAAACATTCCTCTGAGAGAGTAACAATGAAAAAGCCTGCAAGGTAAGAGCTGGGAAGATCTGTTAGCATCTAGTTAGGGCTGGAAAAAAAGCTACATTCGAAGTATAAGACGCACCCACATTTTCAACCACTTTTAGGGAGGAAAAAGGTGCGTCTTATACTCCAAAAAATATGGTATGTTGTGTGATCCTGATAGAATTATTTGATTTGGTATAGCTATCCACTGACTCTTGGGCCTGTGGAGGCCAGAGATGTTGCTTCAAATAAAGAGAATGCTTTGCTTTGCAGAATGTGTTTTTGTTAGAAGAAATCTTGTCCAAAATGTATATCTTGGGAACATTGTTTCCTGACCGGATTTTGATCTTCAGAAAAATGGCTTTATATGGCAGGGTTCAGATTGCTTTCTTGTAAGACACTTGAATCCAATCCTCTCTCTCTCCCTTTTTCTTCTTTACTTCCTCTCCAGTAAATAGCAGGCATTTTGTCCCCAAAAAGTTTGCTTTCTTCTCCCTGGGTTGCCTCGCCATCTAGTATTAATTCTTTCTATTTTCTTTAAAAGGTTTTTAATACTTCCCGCAAACCTCTAC